>LPNX010821520.1:212058-223251 GCA_001517045.1 Pseudotsuga menziesii | reverse complement strand
CCATCAGAGGTAAAAGTAAATATTATTGCAATATCTCATTTTTGTTGATGTTACAATTATTGACTCAACTAAATATAGTAACTAAATATGACTACAATAACTATAAACTCCAACTCCAAAAATTTTCCATGTGACAACATGCTTATTACACTATGGAAGGGGTCTCATGCCCATGTTCATCATGGAACATAACACATGTCCTCTATTTCTGAGGTAAAAATAAATATTGTTGCAATATCTCATTTTTATTATGTTACAATTATTTTCATAACGTTTATTTATTGATTTATTGTGTGAGGGTGGCACCGGTGGAAAGGAACCTACTGCTTCGATGGTCAAGGGTGGCCATGGAAGGTCACACTCTATTCCTCGTCAGGTAAGTGTTAAATATAATAACTAAATGCTTTGATATTTTCTGTTCGCATTCGATTTCCACTGTTAAAATTTGCATTTTTCTATGCTTATGGTGAATTATTGATTGATTTATCGTGTCAGGGTGGGGACCATGGAAAGGAACCTGTTGCTTCCATAGTTCAGGGTGACAGTGGACAATCACCCACTAGAAGTAGATCAATAGGGGGTGACCGTGGGAAGTCATCGGTCACAACACTGCATCAGGTAAGTGTTAGTTCTTAATAGTAACAAAATTTCATTACAATAACAATGTTTGAATGATGTTAAAAATATTTTTCTTAATTTTATTGTTTGATGAATTTAGTCCAATGCACTTCATCTGGGTGATGAGGAGCTTGAGGATGAAATTTGCTATTCCATAGAGCCTATGGATACTATAAAGAAGGCCCTGAAAAAGGAAAACATAGAAATGATCTCCTTGGCTTGCATAAGTCACATGACATAGGAGATCAGGGCAAGGATTGAAGACCTGAAAGAACAAATAAAATATCATGGGGTAAGTGGAATCTTTACATATTTTTTTAAGCTACGACATGATTTCATATCTGATATTATGTTATATTTTTCCAATTGATCTGATAAATTAAAGTTTTTCGTTTGTATGAGTTTTTACAACCCGTGACTAGATAAATTGTTGATAAAGGTATAGGTAGCAATCATGCTCCAATGCAGCAGCAACGCCGAAAAAGCAATGTACCAATGAGGCTTTTTGACACTCCTCCAGTTGGCCTCAAATCCATTGATGAGGGCACCAATTTTGATCAGCATGACATGCCGAAGCATGATGAGATAGAGCCTAGGACTCCACACGACTCCGAAGATGAACCTACTTTAGATGACCAGGAAAATTTTCCTTGAGCAACACGAGTTAAAAGCACCAGATCACTAGATCTAACCTTTCTGGTGGATGACGCTTGTGTTACAATCAATATTCAAAATATTGCGGGTATTTATTAATTAGTTTATTCATTTTAATCATGAAATTGAAATGGAAATATGCTGAAATTATTATAAATTAATGGATTACACAATTCTACAGGAAACAATGTTTTCTAGAGGAATTTGAATGACAAAGCATTGGAGTTGTTTAGCCCCAC
The DNA here is from genome assembly GCA_001517045.1 of Pseudotsuga menziesii. Taxonomy (NCBI): domain Eukaryota; kingdom Viridiplantae; phylum Streptophyta; class Pinopsida; order Pinales; family Pinaceae; genus Pseudotsuga; species Pseudotsuga menziesii. The sequence goes on along the minus strand of LPNX010821520.1, from coordinate 221,740 downwards.
CATTCGCACATGGTGGAGTAGCCAAGATAGCGCAAAGAGAAATGTATTGATAGACCACATGGTAAAATTGTTCGACAATACATTCAACAAGAAAGTGGTTGCAAATTTAGCCAACGAGAATTTAAAATATACCAGGGCCCAATATAGGGATAAATTGCAACTTGACCTCAAGCATGAGAGCCCTCCCATGGTTCTGGAGAAAGAGTGGAAGGAACTCATAGAGGATGCAAAGGAGAACTTGCTAAAAGGAAAAGGAAAACAACCACGACCTAGAAAAGCAAGGTCCAACACATATCATCTTTTTAGTGAAATATACTCATTTATTTTTTTGTTTTTTGTTTTAAGCAAGAATTCCGATATCTAACATTTTTCAAAATTTTCATATATAGGCTACCGGACACCTCCAAAGAAACCAAGGCTAGAGTGGAAAATCAGGGGAAACATAGACTGGGCCAGGGTGGCTATAGAAAACTAAGAGCTTGAATCGTAAGAATTAAATGATTAACTGTGGAGAATATTTATTTCAAAGTAGCGAACAAATATCTGTTTTTGATAGAGGGAATTTTATATGTGTTATGCATTGCAGGGAAATACGTTCCAAGATGTTGCCACCGAGGAAGACCTAAAGCTTGGTTTCAAGTATGGTTTTAAAACTGTCACTAAATATCGGAAAGGCTTGGGGAATACTCCAATATCCCCAATGAAATAGATGCAGGTAAATAAAATGAATAAGGAAATCATTGCAGTATACTATTAAAGTCTATTCACTTTTTATTATATCACCCATAACTAAATATTTATTTTTTCTTTTAAGCAACAGTGAAACCACAACACTGAATCCACCGGTACTCCTCAAGTACTAGCTAATGTTGGGGTGTGCATGTCCCATGATAGTGGGGAGAAGAGTGGCCATTCTGGTATGTGTGCTTTGGAAATAGAAATATCTATTGTGATTATAGATATTTATTTATTGACATGTACTTTTAAATTTTATTCTTTCGATCAAAGACCGTGAAGCTCAAGAGGGTGAACCGCAAGAGGAATTAGCAAGTAGAGAAACAATTAACACACTAGTTGTCACATCTACACATATAGGTAAAGAGCAATATTGTAATTTTAATCAAAATGATGAACTATTAATTTCAATAATATTTCAACATATTGATATGCCCATTTTTTGTTGTTTCAGTTCATGCCCATTCATAACTTCCTCAACGCCCTAGTCAACAACATACAAGAAGTATGATACATGAGGGCATGGAAACACAAAAACTAGAAGCACATGTTGTTACGAAGAGAAATTCCTATGGCTTGGGGTACCACAACAGACAGCTTGACTCCAGAAATCAATCCTTCCCAATATGCAATAGAAATTAAATATCTAACACTAAAGGATCAGACCTCGTACCTTATTCTGGACGGTTGAAGTAGATCCCCGTTGAGCTTTCCAAATTCAGCTTGAATTGATAGATTACTTCCTCAACAACAAGTAAACAATACAAGCATTCTATATATCATGGTGTTAGAGCTATTCTAGCATATATAATCAATAATGTATAAGAATTTGACATAATCCAATGGATAACATATTCATTCAAACACTCATTATTGGACAGGAAAAGATATTTCTATTAATATAGATCAGAGATTACAAGATACAACCTCTGTCGGCACTTCTGCGAACTGGAGAAACTGAGTCCCCCACTTGGGCCTCCACCACTTCAATCCTCCATCACTAGATAGCAAGCTCACAAGCAAAAGGAAAGCTTGGGAAGAACACAACAATACTCCAAGGGACAAAGGGATGCAGACTCAAGCATAAGTTCTAGCAATAATGGACTATAGTTTCTTTGCTCTCAATTCTCTCTTATGCCTTCAATGTACCAAGGGGTTCCTTATATAGCTTTTCAAAGGGGTAATGAAAGGTCAAATCCAAGTGATCTCAAGGCATATAGAAGGCCAGGAGTCATGTGAGTCAGATCCATGTCAAGGAAAACTCCAAAAGGATTTGGATTTTGTACACATCCCAATGTACGTGGTTTTAGGGGTCAAACCCATGTATATATGCGCTTATAGGTTTAAAAGTGTTGAAATATTGTAACTTCAAAGAATATTCTATATGTATCTTTTGTGGTCCCCGATGGTCCTACCAGGAGAACTACTTGTATTAATTTGTACCCTGATGCTTCTAATCAGAAGAACTAATAAGATTCATGAGGTAGTCCCTTCTAATTGTAAAGGTGGGTCATTAGCACCCCAATGTGGTTACTTGAGCCTACATGTGTAACTCGATCCTACATGATTAACTCGAGCCTACATGTCAGATGAGTTAACTTAGGTGAACGGATGAATATAAATAGAGGTGTGGTGCTCCTCATTTGTGACACACACTCTCACTTGTGTAGCGCATTAGTGGAGAAGAGAAGAGAAGCTGGAGAAGGAGGAGGATCAGGCTTTGATATCCTTATTGGTTTTACCTTTTATCTTTTTGGGGCATCTATATTGAGGAAGATTTTGCTGGGTTTTTCCCTTTAGGTTTTTCCCAGGATAAATATTTGTGTTCCTTTTGTATGGGTGTGCTTGTCTATATTTCAATGATCCTATTTATATTCTTTTGTTATGAATTCAAAATGAAATATTAATGATCTAGCTTAGCATATGAAAATATAACATGGTATCAGAGCCACCCTAAAAGAAGGAATTGTGTAGCTACAGAATCTATGGCTTCTTACTTTTTGTTTCTCTCTCCACAATCGATCAGAAAAATAAGGTTAGGCTGACTCTTCATTGAAGGGCGCATCTTTCTGTCGAAGCAGAATTCGATTCTAAGCATTTTCAGTTTTCGGTGCGGGAAATTAGGGCTTCCTACGGAAGAAGAATTTTTGAGTGATCCCAGCATAGGATTTCTCTCCTCATCAAAATCGAAGTTTAGAGGCCTGGATCAAGAAATTTGGTTGGGTGAAACTCTGGGAAAGTCAAACCCTAGTTTGACCTCGATCTAGAAAAACCCTAAATACTAAAAATGCTAAGTTTTGGTACATTTGCTATATCCTGATATTGGAGAAGCCTCAGGAGTTGAAAATTTAATAGGCAGAATATAAAATCCTGATTCACACTGTGTCCAAAATTCAGCCTCATATTCGCTATAGTTTGGGAGATATGATCCCTCCAAGTTAGGGTTCTAGCCTCTTCCAGAATTCATCCCTAAACAGGACACCTGGGGAGAATTTATGTAGCGTAGGCTACAGAGGTCCAAATGGAATTACAGAAGATGTTCCAAAAAGATAAGTGAATTTAATTTCTTTGGTCCGAATTTCAGAACCTTAAGATGAACCCGTGACACGTGGAATGCCGTACAACTTCACTGTTCTGAACAGTCCTATAATATGTCACCTTGGGAAAATGATCATAAATCCCAATTGGTGAAACCAATTCTGATGAAATGTATGGTGTTGGATCCCAAACATGTTATTTTACCTCAGTGATAAATTTCAGACATATAGGAGTAGTAATTTTGGATATATGACAGAAACCGTAACAGGCATTTCTGCAAAAGAAATTGGAAAACTAGGGCTTCCTATTCCGAGAGCTTCCCTCCACTGTTTTCAGAAAAGGAGTACATTGGATAGCTCCATTTAAAGAGATATATATTTATATCCAATCATATCTAAAATATTCCATTTTTTTAAATTAGGGTTTCTCTGACAAACCCTAGATCAGCCAGCTCCGGAAGCAGGACGGACACCTCAAATCGGTAAGATATAATATTTTGCTATTTGCATTTGAGTTTCTCATTTCAATGTGATCTATCACATCAGCTTGATGATAATCTTGGTGAAGTTTAAAAATTCCAAGCATGGAAGTATCTGATCTCTCTGAAGAAAATGAATTGGACACCTACATGAGTAGAGAGGTTCCAGTTCTAGAGGGAGATGAGCCTCAAAGCCTTACACAGGAAGAACTCGATCAAGGCCAAGAAGATCATTGTTGATTCAATCACATATCAACTTGTACCACAAGTGTCTTCCCTAAAGACATCGAAGATGTTTGATTCCTTGATCAAGCTATTTGAAGATAAGAACATAATTCAGAAGATGGATTTGAGAAAATAGTTGAAGAATGTGAAGATCCAGAATGCAGAACAACTTGAAGCGGTAGAAGAAGAAGTATGCAGAAGTGGTGACAACCACCTTGAATGGCCTCCCAGGATCATGGGATTCAATCATGTGAAGAATGTATACCAGAATTAAGTGATTACTTTCAGCTCGACTAATAAGAAGAGAAGAAGAAGATGTGAGCAATTGAAGATCAAGCTCTCACCATTCAAGGAAGATCCCTCAAGCGATGAGGAATATGAAAAACTCAATTCTTGAAGAACCTCTTATTCATGTTATCATTTGGATAAGAAATGATGATTTCATGAATGAAGAAGATGATAAAGAAGAATGATCAAGATGGATTATACCCACGAAACAAATAAAAGATAAGTATTCAATTGTCATTTCATGATATTATTTTGTTATACATTTGATTGTATTCAGTTGATGTGTTTTGCATGATAGATTGTTTACATTAATACTACTAATATGCATGTGATGGGTAAGTAGCTCATGGCGCTATACAACTCTCCAGTGCTACTTATCAAACCTCTTTGCTGACATATTAGATTAGTGCACAATCTCAATGATGTCATGGTAGAGATGGAAGGAATCTAGAAAGTTTCTGTGAGATATGGATGAATGTTGTATTGGCTAAATAGTTGAATGATGCATAATAAATTTTCGTTATGCATATGCTTTATGAAATAGTTCTAACCATGCAACTGGTGCATTTGAATTGTAGGAAACATCCTGTACAACCTCCTACAAGAAAATAAGGACGAGACTTGTTCCGAAGAAAAAGTGATGACAATTCAATAAACATGAATCTAAATCTCCTAGGGTCAAAGACACCATGACGGAGGAAAGAGCTTCAAAGAGCAGTAGATCCACCTCAAAGGATGAAGACCACCATGGGTATGAGAGATAACTCAAGATGAAGAAAATAATGCTATGAAAGGAACTATGATCAAAGAATAACAGTTGATCATGGGGAATGATGTATACTATATGATTTCGAGACATAAAGGGAAGTACATAGTATCCTCCATATGGATCTACAAGAACAAGTGTACAAAGAAAGGTTCATGATTTGCCTCAGAAAGAATAGAGTATGACATGACATACTCTATTAACCAGTATATATCAAGCATAGAACCACCTGTACAGAATGAAGAAGGAAGATAATACTCCACTTCAGGGGGAGTGACTATAGAAGATATCCGAGTTCGACATGGTATGACATGATGGAAAACTTCTTGATGGATCGAGACTTTACCAAGAGTAAAGTGGGTTCCAACCTTCAAAGTTGAATGCAGAAGACTAGGATATGTTGATGATTTGACAAGACAAACTCATGGAAGATGTTATGATGAAAGAATACTAGAATGATGTATGGGATATAGTTCCCAAACCATAAGAAAAGAGTATTGTATCCTCCAAATGGATATACAAAATAGAGCATGCAGCTGACAGAAGTATAGAGAAGTATAAAGCAAGATTTGTGGCCAGAGGTTTCTTTCAAAAAGAGGGAATTAATTCTGAAGAGACACTTACTCCATGAAGCAAGGTACACTTCCTTCAGAACTATCATGGTAGTTTCTTCCATGGTGAAGTAAAGACAAGCCTTCCTGAATGGTATGATTGAGAAAGAGTTTTACATTGAATAGTCACGAGGACTTGAAGTTGAATCCAAATGGAATCACGTATGCAAGTTGAAGAAGGCCCTCTATGGCTTGAAGCAAGCTCCCAGAGCTTGGTATGGAAGAATATATAGTTTCTTGTCAAGCATGGGATTTACCAAGAGTAAAGTTGATCCTAACCTTTATCTCAAGGTTGAAGAAGATGAACTTGTCATCATGTTATTATATGTGGATGACTTATCCTTGACAGGAAATGAGAAACAGGTCATGGAAAGCAAGAAGAAACTACCAGAATAATTTGAGATGAAATACCTTGGGTTAATTCATTATTTCCTAGGTCTGGAAGTATGGCAAAGTTTAGAAGAAATATTTCTCAACTAGGGAAAGTATGCAGTAGAGATATTGAAGAGATTCAATATGATGGAATGCAAAGTCATGGCCACACCCATGGACTCCAACCTGAAGCTGTTAGCTAATGAATCATCAGAGTTAGTGGATATGACTCATTACAGAGAGATCATTGGGTCATTGATGTACTTAACAAATACCAGACCAGACATTTGTTTTGTTGTGAACACCTTAAGTCAATATCTTGTTCAACCAAGACGGGTTCACCTAGTATCTGCAAAACATGTGATGAGATATCTGAAAGGGACTATAGACTTTGGTTTATATTATGATGATAGCCATGAGTATAGATTGTATGGATACACAGATGCATATTGGGCTAGAAGTATCTCAGATAGGAAAATCACATTAGGTAGATGCTTTTGGGGTCTTCTATGAGATCATGGTTTAGCAGGAAACAGTCCAATATTTCTCGTAGCATGGCTGAAGCAAGATACATAGCAGATTGCTCTGCTAAGTTGTGAAGCCATATGGCTTCGGAAGCTGATATCAAGTCTCTTTTAAATGAAGATGGATACTACAATGATTCTATGTGATAACCAGAGTTGTGATGACAGAGAACCCGGTGTTCCGTCGTAACACATAGAAATCCAGTATTTCTACATACGAGATAAGATGCAAATGATGATGTTTAAGTATTCCCATACTGAAGATATAGATGATGTTTTAGTATTTACATACTGTAGATGCAGATGATGTTGATTCTGTATTTCTATACTGAATATACAGATGATGATGTTTTAGTATTCCCATATTGAATATATAGATGATGTTTCAGTATTTACATACTGTAGATGCAGATGATGGTGATTTCATATTTCTATACTGAATATAGAGATGATGATGCTTTCAGTATTTCTATACTGAAGATATAGATGATGATGCTTTCAGTATTCACATAATGGAGATACATATGGTGATAGTTCAGTATTCACATACTGAAGATGTAGATGATGATGGTTTGGTTGCTGATGTGCTAACGAAACCTCTGTCTCGAGTAAAGTTCGAACACTTTCGAGACAAGCTTGGTGAGGTTCAAAAGAACCTTCCTCGAAAGGGGGAGTAGTGATGTTGTAGTGGGATTGTATCATCCCTACGCATCTTCCCTAAAGTGATCCGGTGACCTCGGTCCTCGAGAATGAAGAGGGATTGTATCATCCTGGGACATCTGTCAAAAAGTGATCCGGTGACCTTGGTCCTCGAGAATGAAGAGGGATTGTATCATCCCGGGATATCTTTCCAAAAGTGATCCGGTGACCTCAGTCCTTGAGAATGAAGAGGGATTGTATCATCCTGGGACATATGTCCAAAATAGATCCGATGACTTCAGTCTTCGTGAATGTGGTAGGATTGTATCATCCTTAGACTTCGGTTCAGAACAGATCCAGTGAACTTCGGTCATCGAGAAGGTGGTAGGATTGTATCATCCTTGAAATTTGGTTCAGAACGGATCCGGTGACTTCGATACTCAAGAACGTGTGTTGATCCCGTAATTTTGAAAGGAAGGATCATTGACTTGATCCCGTAATTCCAATAGGAAGGATTGTCTAAGTTCCACAGATGTGTTGATCCCATAATTCCAAAAGGAAGGATCATTAGTAACTCTGTAAAGACCTAAATCCCATAATTCCGAAAGGAAGGATCATTGGTAGCTCTGTAAAGACTTGATCCCGTAATTACAATAGGAAGGATTGTCTGAGTTCCACAACTGTGTTGATCCCGTAATTCCAAAAGGAAGGATCTTTAGTAACTCCGTAAATACCTAAATCCCGTAATTCTGAAAGGAAGGATCATTGACTTGATCCTGTAATTCCAATAGGAAGGATTGTTTGAGTTCCACAGATGTGTTGATCCCGTAATTCCAAAAGGAAGGATCGTTAGTAACTCCGTAAAGACCTAAATCCCGTAATTCCTACAGGAAGGATCATGTTGATGTTTTGATAATAATGATGTTTTGATGATGATGATGTTTTCATGCTGATGTTACTGATCGAAAGATCAGAGGATGATGATGACGACGTACTAATCGAAAGATTAGAGTATGATGATGATGACATACTGATCAAGAGATCAGAGTATGATGATGATGATGTTCCTGTTTGAAAGATCAGAATATGATGATGATGATGTTGCTAATGGAAAGTTCAAAGAGCTGATGATGATGTTGTTGATCAAAAGTTCAAAGAGCTGATGATGATGTTGCTGATCGAAAAGTCAAAGAGCTGATGATGATGTTGTTGATCGAAATGTCAAAGAGCTGATGATGATGTTGCTGATCGAAAGGTGAAAGAGCTGATGATGATGTTGCTGATCGAAAGGTGAAAGAGCTGAAGATGATGTTGCTGATCGAAAGGTCAAAGTGCTGAAGATTTTTGCTGATCGAAGTGGTCAAATATTGCTGCTTATCGAAGCAGTCAAAGTGTTGATGTTGCTGAAGACTAAAGATTGAAGATGAATATTACATTATGTTGAAAAGCTTCCAATGATTTATAGATGTGTTTCCCTGATGATGTTGATGATGTCCTCTGTCTCTCTCCTAATATTGCTATTGTTGATGTTGTTGTAGAATACCCTTCTCGTTAAGGGGGAGTGTTGAAATATTGTAACTTCGAAGAATATTCTATATGTATCTTTTGTGGTCCCCGATGGTCCTACCAGGAGAACTACTTGTATTACTTTGTATCCCGATGCTTCTAATTAGAAGAACTAATAAGAGTCATGAGGTAGTCCCCTCTAATTGTAAAGGTGGGTCATTAGTACCCCAGTGTGGTTACTTGAGCCTACATGTGTAACTCGAGCCTACATGATTAACTCGAGCCTACATGTTAGATGAGTTAACTTAAGTGAATGGATGAATATAAATAGAGGTGTGGTGCTCCTCATTTGTGACACACACTCTCACTTGTGTAGCGCATTAGTGGAGAAGAGAAGAGTAGCTAGAGAAGGAGGAGGATCAGGCTTTGATCTCCTTATTGGTTTTACCTTTTATCTTTTTGGGGCATATATATTGAGGAAGCTTTTGCTGGGTTTTTCCCTTTAGGGTTTTCCCAAGATAAATCTTCGTGTTCCTTTTGTATTGTTGTGCTTTTCTATCTTTCAGTGATCCTGTTTATAGGCTTTTGTATGAATTCGAAATGAAATACTAATGATCTAGCTTAGCATATGAAAATTTAACAAAAAGTCGTGTGTATAGTTTTTCACATGTTTTTAGGGATGTTCAAGGAAACATCAAAGGACAAAAAATGGTCCATGGGTTCTAAGGAGTCTACAGCGGGACAAGGGAAGGCCATACAAAGTGTGATTCACCTAGAGTGGTGAAATCAGCTATAACAGATGCCCCCTAATGTGTGAGGTCAGAGGGGCCATATGATGGCCAAAATACATTATAAGTCCATCCCAGAAGTGGAGTGATGAAGGATCCCAAATGGAAGACCAGCCACCCAATAAGCATAGTACAATAATACAACTCTGCACATAACTGCAAATACATATAGCAGTCCCAGATACATAAGAGTACAATGGCCATGAATAGGT
>LPNX010821520.1:187005-211998 GCA_001517045.1 Pseudotsuga menziesii | reverse complement strand
GATACAAGATATCACATAAGTGGTCATTGCCACGTATAATATACATAGATCAGAATCTCCATGATGAAGATATACAAAGGACCATGATCTCCATAATGGCTAAAGATATATAACAGATCAAAATCTCCATAGTGGCTGGAAATATTTGACATATACTGGAATCAAGTCACGAGAGCTGAAATCTCATGAACACTGGCATGATCAAGGAGGTAGCATATAAGAGATGCCACCAATCTGGAAAGTCTTCTACACAAACCGCTACGAGTACATGTCCTACTATGCGAATAGAGGTGTTGAGGTCGAACATAGTAGTCCATCGTCTGATTACCGGTCATTAATGTATACCGTTAATAGACGCGAGATCACCCACTGATAATGAAAATGGGAACCAAGGTACTAGAGTGAAAACTAACAAGTGTGAATAAATGTGTTGAGGTCAAACACTTGAGAGTATCCATCGATTAGGGGACATTGATGTATTCCCAAAAGACTGTCGATGGCGAGAGAACCTGCCACTGATGACTGCAAGTCTGAAGGCACTCAAAATGACTCTAGATTCCAATCCCAGAATAAATGATCTGAAGTCGATGGGATGAAATCCGTTGAAAGGAGGGCACTAAGGCATCCCCCATCATCCAACACGAGGTACTTAGAAAAGTTGTATAATGTGGAAGGACTCGATCATAAGGTGCATGAACCAATAACTGTACCAGGAATGGCCGACATGCAAAGTCAAGAGAACTGAGGAATGGCCGACTCAGGCTTCAAATTACTTCGAACAAGAGCATAACGGTGTATGGTGACTGAATAAAGGAAGCATAGACTCGATATACAAACTGGGACATCTCTGCGACATAGGAGGCATCGACAAAGGCTCCATAGGGACTGGAAGCTTAACCATTCGATGGAGATAAACTCAAATAAAAGAGTACAGCTCCTAAAGTCAAAATATAACCCAACTAATGGATGTGATATACAGTGCTCTGTTCTAAGGCGACACGACTCGACAGCTGCCACAAATAACATCTTTCCTTGTCCAGATTTTTGGTTTTTTTATTTTTTTGGACTTTTTCAATTATTTAAAAAGATTGAAAAAGAATAAAATGGCTTTATAGTTACAGACTAGGAGGAGACGAGTGTCATAAGGGCAAACAAACTAGTTCCAAGTAGTGGAACGTACCTATGCTCAATGCAAGGATACATGTGTAGGATATCGACACTCGGGAGAAAATCCCCTCCTGTTAAAAATAGGGAAACAAGCTGCGAAGGATATGAGAAATGGCTCTGCATGGCTAGACATGAGACAAGCTTGGGCTATATGGATGAAACACAATGTTAGGGGAGCCAACATAAATCTCAATAAGGCAAGAAAATCTCATGATAATGCATTCACAACTTGACATGAGGGAGTCCTGAGGGAAATAGGCCAGCAAAAGATCAAGAGGAGTATGAGGCTCTTGCGAAATGTCATGGCGGTACTATACAATGGACTCCCACACGCTAAAAGAGACAATGTTGGCATGGGCACCAAATGCAAATAAGGTGCTAACTAGGGTACCCATGTAAGGTGAAGCTCTACCACTCATATCATGCCACTTCTAAACAGCAAGAAGGTTCCCTGACATAACAAAGTGGGTTCGTACCTAAGGTCATTATGATATGGTCATAAGGTCATGCAAAATGCAAATGGTGATGAAACCTAACTTATATTCCAGTTTAGACATGATACCTGAGATCGGCACGAATGGGTCAATCCAATGGCTGAAATGACACTGAAAAATGTCCTCTACCACATGAATTATGTAAAAAACGGTCCAGAATGGTTGGAAAATGTCGAAACTATAGGAAAGGGGGTAAAAAATTTCAAATATTTGAAAATTTTCTATAAATAGTAAATAATTCAAAATATTATAAAACATTTGAAACTTTTACCCATTTGAGCTCTGATTTTCAACAGTGAATTCCAGGAGATCCAGCCAACGGAATCCACTATCGTTTCTTCCAGGTATTTACCCATGCTCTTCTCTTTCATTTTGATCCAATTTTCATGAAATTCTATGGTCAATTAAGCTTTCTAGGCCAACCCAAAATGGGCACTGCGACCCACACGGAAATCGAGGTTTTTTCCGCGTATAGGGCTAGATATACACGGAAAATACCCTCAAACCCGCGTACATACGCGGCTGTTTTGAAAACAGTCACGTATGAGGCCGCGCATAAGGTTTTTTCAATAATATAATGGAAAATTTTGCAATTTATTATGCAGGATGGTCCTAGAGTGGAGAGAGCGTGAACATGGTGAAGTAGAGGAAGCAGTAAGGGATGATCTAATGGCTCAACAGGCTCTACATGCATGTGGAATCTACAAGTTTTGGTGTCTTGGTGGTTTGAGGGCCAAACCAAGACTATTACAGATGCTGGTGGATTACTGGGATCCAGACTCGGAGTCCTTCCAGATAGACGGGATGTCCCTCACCATAGAGGTGGAGGACATATACTTTATTACTGGGCTATCTATACAAGGGGAAGTGGTGAACCTTCGCTCCTGTGGTGGGATAGGAGGTGGCCTAACTATCGACGAGTACATTGCGGTGTACTGCTATCTAGACATAGATAAGGTGGGGATTCAGGTCCATACCAACGCTATACAGGTACTAGGCCTATAGGCCATACTATTGACATTGGGTAGGATAACAGGCTTGGCATCACTCCACCAGGCCTCGTGGCCTCTGATGTTCTATGTAGTGGAGTGCATGAGACCCATGATTTATGACTGGAGCACTACACTACTGAGCAACATGAAACATCAGCTCAGTGAGTGTAAGGCAGGTAGAGTGCGGAACTTCGGGTTCAACAGTATTTTGAGCACATTTTTCTTCGAGCGTGTTCTAGGATTGAGCCCCAGAGTGGACGTTCCTCTCCACGGGGTTCGAGATCCGGCCCAATGGCATTGGGCTAATGCTATGCACAGACTGGGGGGTGGCAGGGTGGCCAACCCATATCCGACTGACTTCTTTCTGTGGTGGTGAAAATAGATAGTTGCCATCGATGACTACCCCTATGCAGGGATATATTTCCGGGGGGACCCGGACATGCCGCTTCCACTAGGATCGGCATATGGCGATATAGGTAACGAATCTCGACCCTCTCTTTTTAAATTTTTGAGTTATTTAATTTTTTTTTGTTTTCTTGATTATATGGAATCAAAAAGACATATTTTTGCGTGACAATACATAGTGACGTCTACGATTTGTGTGCAGATGTGGGACCACGACGACCAGAAGGCTTCCCTCATCATAGACGGAGGGGAAGAGGAGATGACATCAAAGGTGTGGATGTGGAGCGGACGCTCCAAAGAATTCATACCAATTTTGTGAGACTGACACATAGAGTTCCCATGGTGCAAGTCGAGGACTTGCCTGAGGCTATGCAGCGGCAGGTGGTGGATGTACCAAGTGCATGGGTGCGATTATTCCGACGGATATCTAGAGCCATAGTGACCTTCCATGATCACAACCCTCCTCCTCCTCCACAGGATTAGACACCTGGGAGTGTATACATTTTGTACTACCGTGTATTATATGTTGGTGGCTTATTGGGGCTCAAACCCTAAAGGTCCTTAATTTTGGTAACTCCGCAGTTTTGGTGCGAAGCTTGTAAGCGAAGTTGCGGTCCAAAATAGTCTTAGGGGTTTCGGGGTTGGGTCGAAGCCCTTCTTTTTGTAAATGACCCATGGTTTAAGCCCATGGTATTGTAATACTGCACTTGTATAAATAGGCACTTAGGCAAAGGAGAAAAGAGATTTTCATAGGTTTTTGGATATAATGATAATTTGATGCGAAGAATCTAAGGTCTATTTGTGGGTTTAAGGTAAAGTCCTAGTTGAGTACGTGGATGACCTCTGCAGCTGAGTGCACAAAGGGTTTTGAAAGAGAAGATCTACAGCTAAGTGCACAGATCAGAACTGTGTGTTTGTAAAGTGTTGAATATAAACGCAGTTCTATGGATGTAGCCCCTACATTGGTGGTGAACCACGTATATCTTGTGTTGTGGTGGTTCTTGTTATTTTGTTCCTGTTATGTTTTTGTGCATCTGATAAGTAGTTGAATGATAAGTAATATATATTGCTAAGTATTAACTTTGTTGTGAATTCCCAGTTAAGGGTTAAGCAAGTAACTGTCTTTTTATCTAAACTACGAAGCTATTTAAGTGAATGTCGAAGCTCTGTATCATATGATTATTCTTTGTTAAGGATAAGGGTACAGTAATATCCCTCTTTTGCCTGCAGAAACCTAATTCTGCGGCACCCCATAGTTGTTTCGGGTGAGAATGCAACCTGCTCACAGGTTGTTGCCGAAAGGGCCAACACTGTGGGTCTCTTTGTTGGTACAAGATAGAAGTATAAGAACCCGGGTCTACCCTAAGCCCAACAAATTGGTTCCGTTGCCGGTTGAACTAGTATCTGCTTAAAGAGGGATCTACGTCATACCTGGAGGGATATTTTTTGGAGGCCCTCAGAAAAATAAATCAATGACTGGATTGAAGATAGTTATCTAAGATTTGTTGAACAAGAAAATAAGGATCCTCATTGTAGCTCAGACGACTTCTTGCAAAGGTACGTTTTTTCTGATATTTATGAAATTTTCTTTGGTAGTATCCACATAGAATTGCACCAGTGGTTATCCAGGTTGACAGAAAGAAAGACAAACTTCAAAGAAGATCAGTCTCCTGCCTAGACCCCAGAAAGAATTAAGCTATTGAAAAGTGTGAACAACACGGTATCTAGAGCTGTTGACTTCTGGACAACGCGAACCCTTGCAGCATTTGTGACGGAGTTCGCCATCGACACACGTACTTCTTTCAGCGAAGCAGAATGACAGTTTTTCAAAGGACCAAGAGGTAAGTACCTAAATTCATTAAGTCTGAAAATTAAAATGCTCTTGGCTGAAAAAGGCATATTGCTTATCCAATCAGAATGCTAGATTTATTGCTACTAACCTGTGTTTGAAAGCGAAAGTTACTTCGACGAGCAAAGTGGCTTGCTTTGCAACGGTAAAAGATACAAGAGAAATTTTGGATCCTATACCTTAGGCCAGAATATTGATTATACCCTATTAAGTCCAGAAGAATCTGAATCTAAAGAAACCCCTTTTGTTAGAAACCCTCCTATAACTCCACAGTGTAGATCTGCTATCCCTGAGAACCCTTCGCAGTCCGAAAGTAACCCTAGCCCGAGTAGTCCTGTCGCAGGTCAGTCTACCTCAGTAAGTTCCCCCCCCTATTACCAGTCCCCCCCCTCCCCCCCCCCCCCCCCCCCTCGATTCAATATGGCCCATGTGAATGATGATATCAAGCTCCCAGTCTTTAAAGGAACTGGATCAGAGGATCCAGAGTAGTTTTGGTTCTTATGCGAAGCTGTTTGGACTGCTAAGAATATTATGGATCAAAATACAAGAACAATGTAGCTGGTCACCTCTTTCAGAGACCGAGCTTTGACCTGGTTTATGAAGTTTTCCAGTACTCAGAACTATGCCTTGGATGATATTAAAAAAGCAATGATCAAAGAATTCAAGAAGCCTAAATCAGAGTCACAGTGTATAACTGAACTAAAATAAATTCAACAGAAGCAAGGTGAATCAGTTTGGGACTTTGATCAGAGGTTCAAGGTTCTGTTGGATCAAGTTAGTTTCACTATTAGACCAGAACAACCATTACAGGAAATTTGGGGTCTAAAATGGGCCTTATAAGAAAACGTGCCAAAATAAGTTTTTGTGAGTTGGAATTCAAGAACCAATAGAATTTCAATAAAATAAGTCAACCATAATGGTTGAATTGACATATTTGTCATTAAAAAAAACTATTTTTTTTGTTCATATTTTCGACATATCTCCCTGTGTTTTTACTCAAATTTTGATCGGGAGAGCTCGTTGGATGTGGTTACACAAAAAGTAGTTTTTTTCTTTCTTCCTCCAAAATTAATCAATATTATCTTATTATTTTAACTATTATTTTATTATTTTAACTATTATTTTATTATTTTCCTTAGGAGGCCCATTTTAGACCCCAAAATTCCTCTAATGATAAAGAATGGTTCATTGTAGCACTATTGCCTCATATCAGGACTCCACTTATGCAACAGAAGGTTGCTGATCAGCAGGAGGCATTGGAAATTGCTATGAAACTTGAAACAACTCCTGTTGGAGATAATTCTGAAATAGCCCAAATATAGGCACAGTTAGTAGAAATGGCTTTGGAGCTTCGCGACATGAAGAAAGGGAAGTCTATTCGAGAATAGGTTTGGTGTACATGATGTAAGATAGAAGGTCATGACAAAGAACGGTGTCCTGCATTAAGGAATTATTTGAATACTGGCGCACCGAACCCGTTTAACCCTAATGTCCTATATTATGAGATCTATAGAACAACTAGCCAGCATCGACCTGTAGATTGCTACCTACTACAGAGATATGTTCAAGTACCTAAGAATCCCTACTGCAAGTTCTGTAAGTCAGTTGGACACAACGAAGACGAATGTCACAGCTTTGACCTCATGAGAGAGCGAACCTATGATACTTATAGGGTACAAACCGATGCACAAGGAAATGATGGACATGGTTACCGTGGTAGTATATCAGGTCGAGGTAATTTCAGCAGTCGTGGTCATGGTGGTATTCTTGGAAGAGGTCGAGGCCAGGTTGTTTGCTATAACTATAATCAGGCAGGACATGTAGCTAGAGACTGTCAGAACCCAACTACGACATGTGGATATTGCAGAGCAATCGATAATGTGATTGAGAAATGCCCACAGTTGATAGCCAAGATACAAGAAATAAATGGCGCTCCTACTCAGAATGTTCAGATGATTGCTATAGAGAAAAGACCCGTCCCAACCGTTAACGTTGTTACAAGGAGTGGAGCTACAACGCAAGTGCAGAATAAGGGGAAACAGCCTGACGAGGCTTGGGTCCACAAGACCCCATAGAAAATTCCAGCCTTCGACATTGGAAGAGAAAAAGGAACATTTATGGAAGCTAGAAAAGACTTTTATGATCCTAGAACATCAGTAGCAACTACGCAACATCATCAACAGCAGTTACAGTTTCAAGAAACTTCGTCAGATCAAGTAAGTACACTGTCATCATTTTTACATATTTGTATGAAGCTATTAAGAAATCATAATGCTTTGAATGAGTTACAGATTATTCATTCTTGCGAACCTCAGAAAAGCTCTGATAGAGGAAAAATTGTTAATAGAGTTAGAAGGAATGGAAGAGAAATGAGATTGCGTGCCCAGATAGGAGATTATGACATGACTGGTATCATTTTAGACCTAGGATCAAAACTCAATGTCCTAACTAAGCATACATGGGAACAAATGGGAATTCCTACACTTGAATGGTCCCCTATACAGCTGAGATTAGCCAATCAGTAGAAGATTGTGCCCTTGGGAAGATTCCCTAGTGTACTAGTGGACATTGATGGAGTTAGTACCTTAGCAGATTTTGAAGTCATTGAAATAATTGATGATAGCAACCCCTATCCAGCATTGCTAATAATTGAATGGGCAATAGACAATTATGCAGTAATCAACCTTAAGAATAGACAGATGACTTTTGAAGGAAAAGGCTTGAGATTCATAGTATCGTTGGACCCTTCTCAAGGATAAAGGTATACAGAGCCAGTCAGAGATGAAGATCAGGATGTTTTGGATCATATTTACAACATCACAGCTAAAGAAGAAGACTATGTTAACCCTACTACTCAAGGTATAATGGATTGGCAATGTGACAGTTCTTGCATGACTGATTCAGAATAAGGCCTAGAGAATTGGCAGAATAGAATTTATGAGCGACATGGACATTGATGTGCTTGAATTACCAAGTCTCTCAGATGGGTTGGATCACAGACAAAGATATTACCTACTTTTGATGGCTTGACAAACCCAGAAGATTTTATTGAACAATTCTTAGAGCAAGTACCAGATTCACATAAAATGGAGACTCTAGATTCAGTATTCAGAGCCGCAGTTGCCAGATGGTGGAATGGTCATAAAAAGTATATTCATAGTTGGAGAGCTTGTCAAAAGTTTCTTCACCTGAGATTCATGGATCAACCTTAGGACGTACGAAGCATATTTAATGGTAAGACTAGCCCTTAGGAACATTTGGAGCAGTGTTATGAAGCATGGAAGCATGTACCTTGTGAAGAATGGGTACATAGGTTTGTACACACTCTGGAACCTGTAGCAAAGAACTGGTATGCGGAGGTTGAGCTTTTCCATGGTACTGTAAGTTGGGTTAGCCTTGTTGATAGTTTTGTGCTCACATTTTCTATTAATGAGGATTTCCCTGCTTTGGACGCAGCTATTAGGGTGATCCATACTAAGGTGTTTGATGATAAAGAAATAGTCGAGCACCAACCTGATTGGAAGGAACAAGAAGCTAATGCGGTAGAATGCTATAACCTCGCCATTGATGAAGACGATGACCCTCGCAACATTAATATTCCTGAGTCAGAAAGACATTGTGAAGTACATGGACCAGCAGTCAAATCACCTGAAGTAACTCAGCCCTTGAAAACAAGGAAAGTAAACATTGGATCAGAAGAAATTCCTAAGTACGCTACCATTGGAGATGTTTAGGATGAAGAAATGGTAAACAAAGTGATTGAACTCCTCCATGAGTATCAGGACTTATTTCCGACGAATTTCTCAGAAATGAAAGGTATCCTTGGTGATATAGGAGTGATAAAAATCCCTTTGAAAGTTGATGCGAAGCCTGTGAAGCAGCGCCCTTATAGGCTGAATCCTAAATATAAAGAAAAATTTAGGATGGAGCTAGATAAGATGCTCACTATAGGAATCATTGAGCCTATCGAAGAGTCCGAATGGGTCAGCCCTATGGTGGTATAAGAAAAGAAGACCAAGGGAGAAATCAGAATCCTTGTTGATCTGGGGAAGCTAAATGATGCCCGTTTACATGATCATTTTCCTACTCCCTTTACAGATGAAGTTTTAGACAATGTCAGAGGTCAAGAAGTGTATTCTTTCACTGATAGATTTTCAGGTTAGCATCAGATCAGAATTGCCCTAGAGGATCGGCATAAAACAACCTTTGCTATAGAAATGGGATCTTTTAAATATACTGTTATGCCCATGGAATACATTGTTCCTAGCCTCAGAATATTTTCCTTCACAAAGATGGATGACCCAGGCATGTTGAATGAAAGGCTGGCGAGTATACTAGAACTAGAAGAATATAGATTCATTGCAGGGTTCCAGCAGCAAGTACAGAAAGCTAGAGAAAAAGCATGGCATGATAGACACATTAAGAAGAAGAATTTTCAGAATGGTGATCTTGTGCTCTTGTACAATAGTAAATTCATGAAGTTCCCAGGTAAGTTCAAGACACATTGGAAAGGACCATACATAGTTCAAAAATTTATCGATGGTGGTGCAGTTCAGTTAGTTAAATTAAATGGAGAAAGTTTTCCCTCCATGGTGAATGGAAGTAGATTAAAGAAGTATAGGGACAAGCCTGTAATCCCTGATCAGAAGTAATAACAAGAAGAAGAGTCTAAGTACCAATAACAGTTGAAATTGGGTACTAGACTATAATGAAGCTGTTCTCAGAGAAGATTTGACAGATTGTTGGAAGTGTCAAAGGTTGTGGAAGAAATTACGTCGTAGGTCGAAGCTCGAAGCTCTGTCGAAACTGGTGCCAGGATGTGTCGAAGGTCCTTATTATGGCGAAGCTAAAGTTAGTGGTCGCGCCAAAGAAGAAAGGTGTGTCAAAGCTTAAAATGCGACCGTTGAGAAAAATTGGATTTGGCGGCGCCAGTACATTAACTACATTAACTGTCGGTAATGATGAGATTTTGGGAAATCTAGCGCCGTTTGGACAAGATCTACAGCCGCTCTGTCAGATTTGGTGTCTTTAATGCACAGTTATGGTAGATTTGGTTGTTGGAGTCTATAAGAAGACACCCAGACCTGCAAATTTTGCATTACGCATTTTTCTTGAGTTGAGTCCATGTTAGCTGATTGCGAAGTCCAAGAATTGTTGAGCAAATTCAGACAGAGGGGTCTGCAGAACCTTATGAGAAATCCACCTACATCTACACCTTGCGAAGAGACTCCCCGAGTGCCGAATCAACCAATGAAGACACGATCAACCAGAAAGAAATTTAAGGCAGAAGTTTGCTCTAAGCGGAATGAAGAAAGACACAAGCCATCAGGAAAGACACGGGAGGATCCGGTGATGAATCCTCCCGGAGAATTCCAAGACTTTGGTGAGGATGAGAACGTTGCACCACAACGTCCACCATATCTTCCGCCTATTTGACCAGGAGTTCATCCACCTCAGCGGATAGCCAAGTTCACATTACGCACCCCTTCGCTACCACATGGTGTGTAGTTGGTTGGAACGATGACAGGAAAAATCGACTGGCTCAAGTACGCAGACCATGATACGAATGATCATGGGAAGTTTTCGCATTTCACACCTGGGAAATACTTGCACTCTATCCATTATCCGAAGGCCCGTACGACGCTACTGGAAGTGAAATAGTGGGCTGCTAGCTTGGACCAAGATGGCTTGTTGAAGATGCTAAATGTCCCCCACTTCGGTCGCAGCACACAGGTTACGGTGGTGGTCAAGCAACTATTGGCGTTGGTGCATGATGGGAACCTATGGATAGGAAGCCAGAAAATAGCTATTGATGGACAACTGCTTCATAGGATCACAGGCTTGCCAAAGGGAGGGCCTGATCCCGAAATTGAGTTTGTCGAAAAACACGAGGATACGAAGCTGGCGCAGCACATGAAGGACTGCTTTGGCCTGATGAAAGGAAAGCGAGGGTATCAAACCTCGACAATTCGATACCAAAACATTCACTTCGTCGTAGAGCTCCTAGCATGCAAACTAATGCAGAAGTGCAGACAGAATGAAGTACCTGCCCCGATTGTCAGTATTGCTGCAAACTGTGCCAAAGGCTATAGTTAGAAATGGGCAGAGTACATTGCTAGGGAATTCCTCGAAGATGTCCGCGATGCACAAGAGAAAGGTAGACCCTATCATTACTCATGGTTGTTAGTGCTTATTTCACTGGTAGGATGGAGAGAGCCTACCAAGGCGTAGTTTCTCGATGTGCCTCCGGAGATACCTGGCGTAGAAAGGTATGCATCTCTTTGGGTCTTGCAGGATAAGGATTTGCAACAGATGAAAAACTACATTTTCACCTTTTATGCAATGAATATTTCATATGAGATCCTCAAAATGCCACGGCTCAATAGTGAGCTATTCTCTCAGTATGCTGGAGTGGCCAACTTCAAGGCTGACATGCACAATGTCTTCATCCAGGCCCGCGCAGATGATAAAAATGCATGCTGGAAGTTGCCATATGTGGTGACCCAGGAAGACATCCTCGCAATAGTTCAGCAGTGGCTATCTGAATGGATGAAGGACGCAAGAACAAGGCCCAACACACCAGTCCCCCCAGTGACAGATGTGGGCGTAGGTCCTAGTCAGGCGCCACAGAGTGACCCGCCAGAAGAGAGCAAAGAACAAGATGAGTCGCAGTAGAGCAGAGATGACCATGGTGGCAATGACAGAGCTGACGAACAAGAAGAAGAATCAGTAAAGACAATTTCCAACCCTAATCACCCAGATAAGCGCAAGTCTCCAGAAGTGGAGGAAGTTACGAAGCCTTCGCCCAGAAATAAAGCTAAGGCATCGAAGGATAAGAATATCATCGAAGAGCCCGCTTTGACAATTGAAGAGCTTGATCAGGCTCTGGCGAAGTCCATAGAAGTATTAACCAGAAAATGGTCAGAGTTTGTAGCTACACATCTTGACGCACTCGCTGGCGTAGCACATCGAATTATAGAACTGAAGGAGTTAGCATAAATATCAGCGACTGGCGCTGCAGCAAGCAGTGCCCCAGTAAGCGCACAGCCAGATACGAGGCAATGGCCAGCCAGAAACAATAGAGGGCAAGTACCAAGTGCAACCCTCATAATTACTGATGCAGTATCTCGATCGCAGATGAGTATGACAGTTGAGATAGACTACGCCAAGTTGTCTATGCCGGAGCTACATCTTTGTCAATTGGCAATCATGAACGAGATCCAAGAACGTGAAAGCTACTCACACATGCAGTTAGAGAATGCCGTGAAATAGAGTGAGAGCCTCGCAGCACAATAGGAAGAAGCGAAACAGAAAAAGAGGGAATCAGAAAGCAAGCAGGCTGCACTGGTGCAAGTATTGGATGAGGCGTGTCGAATTCTCCCTAACTTCGACATGCAGGCTGAAGAAGAATCGGAGCAAAGAATCGTCAAGCTGAAAGAATATGCACAACAGTCTTGAAGCCAGATAGAGAAGATGAAAGCAGAACATGAGGCTCAGATTGCAGAGCTTCAACTTCGCATCGTTCCTAAGAGTCCACCTGAAGTTAGGGAACAACGTCGTAGAGATATTCAGGCCTCAGCAACGAAGATCTCAGATCTTGTGAGCAGTGCATCAAAGCTGCTAGATGAAAGCATCGAGGCCTGGGAGAACTTGCAGGACAACCCAGAAGTAGAAAAGTTGCAAGAAACCATCAAGCAGCGACATACAGAGATGGATGCAGTCAAAGCATAAATCAAGACATTTCCCCCCATGCAGAAGATGCTTAAGGTGAAGCATAGAAATGAGATTCAGTGAGAAATTGAGTCTTGTAGAAGGAAAGAGACACTATTAGTGAGCTCTTTGCAACCCCTTATTAATGAGGCCTTGGAGTTGAGCACTGCTACGGACAACCAGCTCAAATTCTTAAAGGAGTATGATGCGTTCGCATAGGAAAATGCCAACGAAGCATCTGCAACAGCATTGCAAGAGATAGTGGAGAAGGAGAAAGCAACCAAAGATATCATGCACAGCCTCAACAAGCAGTTCACTATCTTCACCAATAAGATTATTCCACTAGAAAAGTAGCAGAGTGCTCCGGGACGGGACACTGGTGAGTCTTAGGGGCCTGTTGGGGCTCGGACCTTAAAGGTCCTTAATTTTGGCAACTCTGGGGTTTTGGTGTGAAGCTTGTAAGCGGATTTGTGCTCCATAATAGTCTTAGGGGTTTCAGGGTTGGGTCGAAGCCCCTCCTTTTGTAAATGACCCATGGTTTAAGCCCATGGTTTTTAAGCCCATGGTTTAAGCCCATGGTATTGTAATAGTGCACTTGTATAAATAGGAACTTAGGTAAAGGAGAAAAGATCTTTTCATAGGTTTTTGGGTATAATGATAATTTGATGCAAAGAAGCTAAGGTCTATTTGTGGGTTTAAGGTAAACTCCCAGCTGAGTGCGTGGATGACCTCTATAGCTGAGTGTGCAGAGGGGTAAGGAAGAAAGGTTAAGTCCCAGCTGAGTGCGTGGATGACCTCTGTAGCTGAGTGCGTAGAGGGGTAAGGAAGAAAGGTTAAGTCCCAGCTGTGTGCATGGATGGACTCTATAGCTGAGTGCACAGAGGGGTAAGGAAGAAAGGTTAATTCCTAGTTGAGTGCGTGGACGACCTCTGCAGCTGAGTGCACAGAGGGTTTTGAAAGAGAAAATATGCAGCTAAGTCCACAGATCAGAACTGTGTGTTTGTAAAGTGTTGAATATAAACGCAGTTCTGTGGACATAGCCCCTACACTGGGGGTGAACCACGTATATCTTGTGTTGTGGTGGTTCTTGTTATTTTGTTCCTGTTATGTTTTTGTGCATTTGATAAGTACATGAATGATATGTAAGATATATTGCTAAGTATTAACTTCGCTATGAATTCCCAGTTAAGGGTTAAGCAAGTAACTGTCTTTTTATCTAAACTGCGAATCTATTTAAGTGAATGTCGAAGCTCTATATTGTATGATTATTATTTGTTAAGGCTAAAGGTACAGTAATATCCCTCTTTTGCCTACAGAAACCTGATTCTGTGGCACCCCATAGTTGTTTCAGGTGAGACTGCAACCTGTTCACAGGTTGTTTCCAAAAGGGCCAACACTGTGGGTCTCTTTGTTGGTGCAAGATAGAAGTATAAGAACCCGGGTCTGTCCTAACCCCAACATGGATCGAAAGCCCCAATTTTGTATTATGACACTATGTATTATCACATTTTGGATGTATATAAATTTTTTTATGGTGATCGGTTTATTTATTTACATGTGTAAAAATTGTGTTTGTGATTAATTTATTGTGAATGAAACAAATGTCAATCTAACATGTAGTTAGCATATGAATCAACAACTTGATTATTATTTCTTGGAATGCATATATATGTTATATTGTCAAATTGTCATTCTAACAATCTCACACGTAAGAATCTTCTCAATAACATCGGATCTCTAACAAGGTACAAACCATTGAGCTGTTACACTACTAACTCTGAATCAAGATGTACCTCAAGAGAGAGAACGCCATGTGAAATGGCATCCCGTAAAAGCTCGATAATGGCACTATATTCAGCAACATTGTTGGAAGATGGCCATAGACATACGCCTCCTGAAGACAGTACCTGACCCATAGGAGTATAAATCACCCAAGCAGCAGAGGCTGAGTGTTGAGTGTAACGGCTTGCACCATCCGTGAATCCTATGTAGGTGGAAGATTCCATTCACATCTGCCAAAAGAAATGGAAACTAATCACAAACCTGATCATGATAAGAAAAATACCTAACTATGCAAAAATTTACAATAATATACAATAAGAAGCCTTAGCTGAAGATCATGCATAGTATTTCTTAAGATAGAGCTCGTTTCTAGGCTCCGCCAAGGCCGTTCCTTCGTAATCCACTAACTCGTACGCACCCTTCTCTAACACACACTTGACCACGTAAGGATCACGCCACATAGGATTAAATTTCCTTGCCCCCAGGGGTTCTTTCGGTTGATCCCACAAAAGGACCAAGTCTCCTTCACTAAACGCCCTTGGATGAATAGAATTATCATATTGGGCCTTTATGTGACATTTATTAACTTCTAGAGCCACCAGGGCATCCCGACGCTGCTCATCAAGTTGCTCAAGGTGAACCAAACGCTCCTCCAATGGTGAAGTGTCCGGTAAGAGTTCTACAGCTAGTGTCAAAGAAGGAATCTCACATTCAACCGACAATATCGACTCCACTCCATGTACAAGTTGATATGGAGAGAAACCAGTGGCAGTATTAACAATGAATTGATATTCCCACAAAGCAAGATATAACATGATGTGCCAATTGTTCTTGCTTTGTGTAATGGTTCATTGGAGAATGGATTTGAGTGATTTATTCATTGCCTCTACCTATCCATTCACTTGAGGGTAATAAGAAGAATAATTCTCTTGCTTATACCCTAACTTCAATGCCAACTCTTCCATGATATGGTTCTGAAAGTGCGAGCCATGGTTAGTGACAAGCTCTTTCAGAATCTCAAACCGAGTAATAATTTGGTTGAATACAAAGTGGGTGGCTATCTCACCATTGGATTTTACTGTAGGAATAGCCTCATCCCATTTCGTGAAGTAATCAACAACCACTATAATATGATGGTGCCCCTCAGCCGAAGCTGGGTTTAAATCCATAAAATCGAGCCCCCACTTAGTGAAGGGACGGACGGTGATAATGGGATGTAACAGGGCAGGTTTCAAGCACATATTATGTGCAAACACCTGGTAAGGGTGGCACCTCTTGACCGCATCAACACAATCTTTAAGTATTGACGACCAGAAATAACCCGCTCTTAAAATCTTTTGAGTTGTAGAAAGCCCAGATAAATGACCGCCACAGGCCCCTCCGTGGCAATCAGGCAGCACCACCTCAACCTCTTCATGAGTTAAACAAAGTCGTAAAATGGAATCTACCCCATAGCGGTACAAAGTGTCATCCACTATGAGGTAGTTCTTAGAGACGTGACGTAATCGTCGTTGTTCATCTCACGAGAGGTGAGTAGGGGTCTTCAGTGTTTGTAAATATATTATGATATCCCCATACCATGGGTTTAACGTTGAGATTAAGAAGATGTGTTCATCAAAAAGTGTATCTTCACAGACCAACTCCTCGGCATCACTCAGGAAATCCGATATAAGCTCTGAAAAATTAAAGACTTCTTCGATTTTGCTGAAACAAACTCGAGATAGAATTCTTGCAGAATGACAATCCATTTATTATCATTTTCCCCCAATCATCCTTCGGGTGAGGATGAATTGAAACGAATTGACATGGGCTACAACGAAGGTCTGGAGAAGGAGAATATAATGTCTCAACTGCTGAACCGCATGTACGATAGCTAAAGCAAGCTTCTCGACATGAGAATAATGAATCTCTGCGTCAATAAGGTTCTGGCTCAAATAATATATGACATGCTCTTGGAGCTCCTCATCCTCTTGAACCAAAACCATACCGATCGTCTCTAATGACGCGGCCACATATAATAGAAAATCACAGCTATAGTCCGGGGGACTAATCACCAAGGCCGATGCTAAGGCTCACTTAAGTGCATCGAAGGACTCTTGGGCTCAATCATCCCAATAAAAGGGGGTATCCTTCTTCAAGAGACGCATGAAGCCTCTAGTCAAATTGGAAAAGTTGACAACAAATATTCATAAGAAGTTTGCCATGCCTTGCAAACACTGAAGATGACAAATATTTTTCGGGGGAGACAACTGAAGTATTGCCTCAACCTTCCAAGGGTCGACTCTTATACCCTCTTTAGAAACGATGAATCCTAACAAACGAACTGACTTCACACAAAAGATGCACTTATGAATATTTAATCTAACCGAATAGTGTCGGCATCTTTCGAATACCAATATCAAGTGATAGGGATGACACATTCTCATATGAGAATGAGCAGCGAGGTCATCCAAAAATACTTCGATAATTGACTTGAGATCATGGAAGATCAAGGTCATCGCCTGCTGAAATGTAGCTTCGGCGTTTTTAAGGCTGAAAGGCATTTTCTTATATGAAAATGTTCCCCAAGTAAAAATAAAGGTAGTCTTGTGTTGGTCCTCGGGTTTAATCTATATCTGATTATATCTGGAAAAGCCATCCATAAAGGAGAACACTTCGCTACCCGCACACTCATCCAAAATCTGATCAATAAATGGTGTGGGAAGTTCTCCTTAGGATAGGCACAATTTAAATCACAAAAATCAGTACATATGCGAATTGCTCCCTGCTTCTTATCCACCAGAATGGGGTTTGAAAACCACTCCATCAAGGGAACGGGATAGATGAAACTGGATTTCAACAGCTTCTCTATCTCTGCCTTAATCATTGGTGCTTTCCTAGGATTCACCACACGTAAATGTTGTCGAACAGGCTTAGCATTGGGGTAAGTCTTAATCTCGTGTTTGATAATACGAGGGTCAATACCTGGCATCTAGTTGTAAGACCAAGCAAAAATATCATGGAATTCCTTAAATAGCTCGGTGTATTCAAGAATCTCAGCATGGGAGCATACCGCCCCAATATAGACATTCTCTATCGTGCCAGGATTGCGAGAGATGTTGATAGGGATCGTTGAAGATATGTTTTCTATGTTTCCATCAGCCATCGAACCAAGAGAGCTTAATGGAACCATAGGACTACCAGCTCTCTGACTAAGAACCTCCCTAAAATCCTCATGCTCCAAGCGGTCAAGCTCTGGAAGAAAGTACGATCTATGATGGAGTTCCTCCCATGGTGGGTCAACTCCCGACATAGCCTCAATAATCGCTTCATCTGAAGGGAAAATAGTATCAAGGAAATCATGTGCATGAGAATACTGTATTGCCCATGCCAGCAGCACATAAGGGTCCTCCTCCTCCATCCGTGAAGAGGAAGGACTAGGCTCTGCAACACACTTGAGATTATCTTGATAAGCTATCATAGCTGCAGGAAATGACACGTCCGTCACGGCGGGCTCACTCGAAGTACTCGGTGCAGGAAGAATACAAGGATCTTCCATATGAATCGTGTGAAAAGACATCGATCTCGTAGATGTTGAATCCTCATCGAAACTAGATCCTATCATGAGGATCGGTGCAGGACAACTAAAGCTTCCCATGAGGGATGGGTACATGCCTACACCCACACTCCCAGTTTCCGGCTGAGAATGTTCAACGATCGGGATCGAAGCTCCAGAAGATGCGGTAACAGACGGATTCTTGAATGTCATTTGATCAATCGTTACGATCTTCCTATTATGTGGAAAGAATACAACGTGGAATAGGGAAGAAGAAACGGCTTGCATAATATACATCCAGTTCCTACCCAGCAAGAGGTTGTATTCAAGGGGCGCATCAACCACCTCGACCTCTATTGCAATGGTCTTCCCTCCAAAATGGACTTTGAGGGAAGGAAGGATGCCGTGCAGTCTAAAATATCTCCCATCGAAAACAATTAACATGGTCGTTGATTTAGACAGCTCAGGGGAACCTAGAACCTTCCAATAGGACAAAGATATCACAGAAGCGACAGCGCCCTCGTCAATCACAGTGTGCTTGACGATCATATTAAGACATTCTACGTGAATCAACAAAGACACATAGTAGGGAAAGTGAGGCTGAACAATGTGGTTTCAAATTTGATCATGGAGGAAGAATCATCATTGTTCACACCAAGGGCGGAAAGCAATGCCTTCCTTTGCGAAGGACAACTCTGAAGCACTTCCAATGCAGACATCGCACAAGGAGTGTGACCCAAATCCTCAAAAATTGAATAGTTCTAGGTGGCTCGGGCATTTGGATTATGCCCCGAACACTTAAGGACTCCCTTAGGAATGTGAGGTGTAGTATCAGTTTTATCCATAGGTTTCTCAATATGCAAAGGGGACCCTAGTGGCTCAGGCTATTTTCTTGGGCTGGGTTGTGACGAACCATAATCTTTCGCACGAGTCACAAATTTCGCAGCATGAACCATGTTAATGCAACCATGACCACTAGTCTCTGGTGGATCTTGATCACTACCAGACTTGTCATGGGACTTTGAGTTCATATTTTGATTGTGCGATAAAGGGTTAGTTAGCACAGCTGGGCCCTGTGCCAAGAATCTCGAAGCTTTCTCAATACGAGGGCACAAGTAAGTGAGGTGATCATCCTTACATAACTTGCAAGGGAACTTAACCTTACATTTATCTTGCTTTTCCCCCCCAGCATTTCGGCCATTCTTGTCATTACTATTAGCATTCTCATTATTATTCCCACCCTTAAGATTATTTTTACCCTTTTTTCTGTTCCGTCTGGGCTGCTGGTTACCCTTCTGGTCCAACGATTGTACAAAAAGTACGCTTGCCATTTGGGTGGGTTGAGATGAAGCCGTAGCTTGTCCCAAAGAAGATTGGTTGATTGAAAATTGACTATATTGTTTTGCAACCGAATCCATGGGTTTCGCACTCGCACAACCCACAATGCCGTCGGCATGTGGTCCAAGTTTGACTTTGGGGTCGAAACTGGAACGCGGAGCATTGGGAATAATATCATATAACAAACCAGACTAAGCATAGATCAAGTCCAATTCCTGTGCCCTAAAAATCGCTTGTTCCTCATTTTGCACTCCGGATGTAGAAACATCCTTCACTATATACGGAAATAACAACTTGAGGAACCACTCGAGGAGGAACTCTGGCGGTACAAAGGCTTTAATTAACCTCTTTCGTGTATGCCACTCTTGAATATGATCAAAGATATGTGTGGCTTTATCTTGCCAAAATGTTGACAAGAGTTCAGTACCAATGTCATAACGCACTGGTAGCTGGAAGTGATTAATAAAATTCATCGCAAGGTCATCGAACAAAGTGAAAGCTCCCCTAGGTAAATCTATATACCATTTTGTGGCAGGCCCTATAAGGGTGCGTTGAAATAGTCTCAACCAGATTGAGTCCTGATGTAAGGAATTCGAAAAGCACCATAGGTGAAACATAGTAATGTGTTCACTCGGATCCTCTCTCGGTTTTCCCTTGAAATTAGGTATGTCCGAAGGAAGCTTGGTAGGGACAGTCGACCAAGCCGGGTCATGAGCTATAGGATCGTTTTTCAATCTCGACAAGTCACGAAGATTGAGTGTCGTGAGGAAAGGGAGCCTAGGATGATGAGGTCAATGGACTGATCCCTGATTCATATAGGTCTGATTACCACCATGGCCTTGGCCATAGTGTCCTCCTCCCATATAACCCTTATAAAGTGGCATGTAAGCACAATAGTGTGGTGGACCTTGACTAGTAGGAGCTACAAAGTCGTAATTAGGAGAGTAAGCAGGTTGTTGATACCCGCCTCCATAAGGTGAAGAACCCTGTCCATACTGCATCCCATAATAGGCTCCATAGGTCATCGCATGCGATGCCTCATGAGACACTCTGTAGGTAGGAAGATACGCTCCAGAAGTAGGAATATACATACCGGAAGTAGGGATATACACCCCAGAAGTAGTAACATGACCTCTAGAATCATGAACATAACCTCCCGAAGAAACATGTGGTATGTAAAATTGAGACACAATTAGTCTAGTAACAACAGTACGGACCTTACTCGTAGCCATGTGCCAACTCGAAGGACCACGTGACTAAGGTGGAGGGTGGACATTTGAAGAACTAGGGAGAGAGGACGAAGGGATATGAGTAATCAAATATGTACTATTCCCTATCGTCATTCGTCTTATATCTGGTATCCTAATAGGATCACTAACCCTAGACCTAGGAGGAATATGTGATGTAACTTCCACCACTGGGACGAAAGGTGCAATGTGACTAGTGCTCCCAAACCTCTTCGCATGGTAAGGAATGAGAGTGCCCCTAGGCATATTGTTAAGCTCGAAGTCAAATTCGACATGAAATGCCAAATCATGTGTAGGAAAACCAGACATACCATAACTACCATAGCTAGTGCTGGTGGGTTCAAAATGAGTCTCGACGTCCTCCGGCATTCCATACTTGTAACACGTCAATGGGGAATGAACCCTAGAGTGAGTAGGTCTATCATGCATGGTTCCTATCTCAGAAATCATAGGACCTAACTCAGCCAAGTCGGGTGAAGGATCATAAGTAGGAGTAAACACCCCATCATCTACACGAATGGGAGAAGGTGGTTCAGGAATACCTTCTAAATTGTCTCCCATGGTGTGTGAATCAATGTGCGAAATAGTCCGCCTGGACTATCTAGGTCTCTCTCCCAAACGAGGAGGATAAGTAGAAGGTAGAAGTCCTGCTAAATGATGAGAACATCGAGGAGCCGCACCCGAATCCACAATGATTCAAAAAGTAGAAAAGACTCTCTATTTACGTAAACCCTAGGACAACTATCATGCACAGAGCAATCACTAATAAAATCTAAAGCCAAACGTAAGTAAACAAGGGCTGGATAAGTGAGCTCCCGAATGAAGTAGGTATGTCTCGCCTAGGAGAGGCTTGAGACTCCCATACACAACAAGCAGAGGTATGTAACCAATTATTGTGGCTCTCAGCTTCAACGCATAAAGCGACTATGTTGTCTGACCCCAACCTGACCGGGACACCCGCAGAATAACCCCTGCAAAGTACCCCCTCGATATCCTAGGTAAGGCTACTAAGGTCACCTCAATATAATCAATGCTCAGGCAGACAGTCGCAGGCGGGATTGACCGTATGAGTAGGGTAGCAAAGCCCGAAACTCTTGAAAGAGCCCCCAGATACGAATACAATCCTGGAAATATCTCCGGTGCTACTCAGTTATGACTAGGGGTCATCCCAATCAATAACCTCTCACACTGCCTTGTGATTAACTCCCTTTTGAGAGGAGGATCCTGAGAAACACTAGTTATACCAAGGATTTCACACACTCACCTGGACAGACACATACATGTTGTTGTTTAGTGATCTTGGAGAATTGACTTACAATGAACTATTCCAAGATCTTAAAACCTAAGCTTGTTGGTGCACCCTATAAAATAAAAGAGTGTATTTCATTTTAATTTATCGTTGATTTTAATTGGCTTTATTACTCAAAAACAGGATATGGTCGTGCAACTAATGGTGTTATGACACAACATGAAGTAAAATGCACACGTAACAATCAATGCAAATGCATTGTGTCCATGAAAATAGGGTATGCTACTACGTGAAATGCACAATTTTTCTTCAAATGATGAATGCAAGCTTTCCTATATGAAGTCCTAACTAATACTCCAAAGCAAATCTAGTGCAAGTACAAAGCAAAATGCAAGATGCAATGCATGATGATAAGCAAATGTTTTTGGATTTTTTGAAATAAAATGAGATGCAAAAAGAAAAAGAATGATTCTAGAACCCCTAGACTCTGCAAGCACACATAAATAGCACTCAAGCAAAGCACTAAGGTAAAAGAACTCTAATGCACTAATCTCAAACAAAAAATTGAAAATGCCATGACAAGAACCTTCTTATAAAGAAAAAATTTAGCCTAAAAAAAATGTTTTTGGTCAGAAACAGAGGTATAAACAAACTCAAGTAGTGCCAAAGGAAACTCAGCAAATACCAAAAATTACCCAGAAACCATTTAACTTCCACAACAATGCAAAATCAAGGGCATATGTGATTGTTCACAGTAAACCCACATGTATACGCGAAAATTGAAGGGAAACCCACGTGTATACGCGTCTGTGAGTTAAAAACTCACGTACAGGAAGAAAGGTGCATAAAATCAAGGCAAACAGATAGGCTGAGACAAAATTCACACCAATCAGACACTACCAAGAATACATGCCCCTAGACCCGACACAGAAACAAGAGAGAGAGCAATTCAAAGTCATTGAATGCCGATAAAACAACCCCCAAAGGACAACTACTAGGAACTCCCTAGCGGAGTTACCAATTCTGTTATGGAGAGAAATTCCTATGGCTTGGGGTACCACAACAGACAGCTCGACTCTAGAAATCAATCCTTCCCAATATGCAATAGAAATTAAATGTCTAACACTAATGGATCAGACCTCGTACCTCATTCCGGACGGTTGAAGTAGATCCCCGTTGAGCTTTCCAACTTCAGCTTGAATTGATAGATTACTTCCTCAACAACAAGTAAACAATACACGCATTCTATATATCATGGTGTTAGAGCTATTCTAGCGTATATAATCAATAATGTATAAGCATTTGACATAATCCAATGGATAACATATTCATTCAAACACTCATTATTGGATAGGAAAAGATATTTCTATTAATAGAGATCAGAGATTACAAGATACAACCTCTATCGGCACGTCTGCGAACCGAAGAAACTGAATCCCCCACTTGGGCCTCCACCACTTCAATCCTCCATCACTAGATAGCAAGCTCACAAGCAAAAGGAAAGCTTGGGAAGAACACAACAGTGCTCCAAGGGACAAAGGGATGCAGACTCAAGCATAAGTTCTGGCAACAATGGACTATAGTTTCTTTGCTCTCAATTCTCTCTTATGCCTTCAATGTAGCAAGAGGTTCCTTATATAGCTTTTCAAAGGGATAATGAAAGGTTGAATCCGAGCGATCTCAAGGCATATAGAAGGCCAGGAGTCAAGTGAGTCGAATCCATATCAAGGAAAACTCCAAAAGTATTTGGATTTTGTACACATCCCGATGTATGTGGTTTTAGGGGTCAAACCCGCGTATATACGCGCTTATAGGTTTAAAAGTCGCATGTATCATTTTTCACATGTTTTTAGGGATGTTCAAGGAAACATCAAAGGACAAAAAATGGTCCATGGGATCTAAGGAGTCTGCAGCGGGACAGGGGAAGGCCATACAAAGTGTGATTCACCTGGAGTGGTGAAATCAGCTATAACACATGTCTTTGCAGATAATCCACCAAATGATGATGATAATATCCCAATTATCGTCAGTTATTTCAATGCAAAAAAATAGAAATCAAAGAAAAAGTAGATGTATAAATTCATGACTTGTATTTGGATGTATATCGATGTTGTTAGTATAAAACAATGTTTATATGAATTATCTCATTATGCTTCAATGTTTTTATGTTTATATGTTTTGATTACTAGCCTAGTTATGCATGAATGTTTAAATTTTTTCTATGTATACAACATCATTTATTGGGTATGGGGAATTGAGAGCGATGTGAGGGGGGGAAGGGGACATATGAGCTTCCACCTTCACGTAGTTGGCCTTGTTCAGTAGGGAATATAAAATTGTTCTCAAAACAAAGAGGAACTCAATAAGGTATAAATACTCTTTTATTACTATGTATTAAAGATGGTTGTAAATTTTTAAATGCATGTCTATTTCTTAAAAATTTGTTAATAATTTTAACATTTCACGGTTCATTGATTTCTACAGGACTTTGTAGTAGGAATTAAATGACTTTTTATTTTCTTATATATTATTCACTCATAAAAAAATTATGTCTTTGATGATTTATGCAGGTCTTCGTGATGGAAATGCATCTCGTGGAAAACTCTTATCAAGTTGTATGGGAGAATGGATCTGGCAAAAGGACAATGATAAGGTAAGGATTTTGACGTGTTATTTATCCTTAATGTGTTTGTCTTTATCCTTAAACTATATTTCATTCTATTAAGATACAAGAGATACAACCAATATTAAATAACTACTTTTAGACTATCATCCAAACTAGGAGACAACCTTCTACATAAAACACAAATGATTCTTAGCAAAGTAGAAAAATAGAAAAAAAAATCATGTAGAAGAAATTAGGCTTTTTTCGGCCCTTTTTCCTATAATTTCTGCATGATGAAACTCTAGGTTAAGAAATTTTAATTTTTCAAACCCAAATTGTTCATCTATCTTTCAAAATAAAATTTTCTGATTTGTATACTTGTAAATATTATTCTTAGGTTATTTTTGTTTCTCTTAGGTTTTGGACTTAATTTTTATGTGTTTTTGTAACTTTTATTTTATCAAAAAAAAAATCCCTAAAAAAATAATTTATGTGTAAAACCCTAAAACGCAAACTTGTTGCTCCCACAATCTGAGCCCTCTCCTTTATCAAACACAGGTTTGCAATATGTATTGCATACCTCTTATGCCCTAGCTTCCTTCTTTGCACACTCAAAAAAA
>LPNX010821520.1:97871-181641 GCA_001517045.1 Pseudotsuga menziesii | reverse complement strand
TCACCTTATCCCACAGGTGTCCTCTCTCAAGACACCTAAAGCTATGTTTGATGCCCTAACCAAATTGTTTGAAGGAAAGAACATCAATCGGAAGATGACAATGAGGAACCAACTAAAGAATGTGAAGATTCAGAATGCAAAAACTATCCAGTCTTACTTCACAAGGGTTTCTCAGATCAAGGGACAATTAGAAGCTATTGATGAAGAAGTGGAAAATGCAGAGATTATGATGACTACTTTGAATGGCCTCCCTAGGTCATGGGATGCTTTCATTCAAGGAATCTGTGCTAGGAAGAAGTTAGTCAAGTTCAACAGACTATGGGAAGAGTGCTCTCAAGAAGAGGCTCGGATAGTAGCTCGAGAAGAGAAGATGGGAAGTGAATACCAAGCTCTCACGGTACACTCCAAGACTCACTCCAAGTCAACAAGAAATAAATTTCATCGCTCCAGAGGTAAGCACTCTCACAAAGATAATACTAGAAGAGATATGTCTAGGATCATATGCTATGCTTGTGATGAAGGAGGGCACTTTGCAAAGGATTATCCTAACAAATAGAAGATAGTAAAGAAGGGAAATAAAAGAAGACATCATGCTCATGCTGCAGAGGATGATGAACCATCCATAAAAAGATCCAGATATGAAAGTGAAGATTCTTCAAGCGAGGAATATGTTATGATATCAGCTCTCACAGGTAACATTAATCATGGAAGTGATGATTGGATTATAGACAGTGGGGCTTCCAAACATATGACGGGATTCAAGGAATCTTTTGTGAGACTGTCATAACATGAATCACCTCACAAGGTGAAACTAGGAGATGACTACCAATATCCAATAAAAGGTAGTGGGGAATATTCATACAAGATAGACTCTGGTAAGTCTCTAACAATGAAAGAAGTATTGTTTGTGCCAGGACTGAAGAAGAACCTTCTATCCATTTCAGCATTGGATGCAAAAGGAATGTGGGTGGCATTCATAGATGGTCAAGTCATCATGTGGCCAAAAGGAAAGACTATCGATGATGCAGTAGTGATTGGAGAACAAGAAGGAGGCTTGTACAAATTGAAGGGCCACCCAGAACAAGCCTTGATCCATGACACAGTAGAGCGAAATGAGCTTTGGCATAGAAGGCTTGCACATGTGCATTACAGAGCACTACCTATTGCAAGTAAAGTTGTCGAAGGTCTTCTAGAAATTCAATCTAAACATGATGGGGTCTGCAAAGGATGTGCGAAAGGAAAGAATACAAAGAAGACATTTCCAAGCAGTGAAATCAAAGCAAAAGGAATCTTGGAAATCATCCACTCCGATGTATGCGGTCCTATGTCATCAAACTCTCTAAGAGGGTATGCATATTATGTTTATTTTATTGATGATTTTGCTAGGAAGACATGGGTTTACTTTATGAAGAACAAGGATGAAGTATTCAGCAAGTTTAAATAATTCAAAGCATTGATCGAAAACCATACTTAAAAGAAGATCAAGACCATTCGATCCGATAATGGTGGAGAATTCACTTCAAATGAATTCAAAGAACTTTGAAAAGAATCAAGGATTAAGAGGTAGTTTTCCACTCCTTATAATCCACAACAAAATGGGATTGCAGAACGGAAGAACACAACCATTATGGAAGCCGCAAGAGCAATGCTTCATGATCAAGACCTTCCTATGCATATTTGGGCTAAAGCTTCCAGAACAGCGGTGTATGTACAGAACCATACTCCACATAGAGTACTCAAGAACAAGACTCCTGAAGAATTCTTCTCTTGTAAGAAACTAGAAGTCAGCCATCTCAGAATATTTGGCTGTCCCATATACATACACATTCCAAAAGAAAAGAGAACAAAATTAGATCCTTCAGGAAGGAAGGGAATATTTGTGGGGTACTCTAAAAGCTCGAAGGCTTGCATAATATACTTCCTAGGATACAAGAAGATTGACATCAGCAGGGATGTGACATTTGATGATGGAGCAGCTTATAGCAAATCCAGAAATAAACATGCTGAAGAACCTGAAGAAGCAGAAGAAGAAGTACCCAGTATTCATGATACAATCATGGACGAAGGAGCTCAAGAAGAAGATCGAGAGTTCAAGGAACCACAAAGACCTGTAGATCCACCTCTAGAGAACAATCCTCATAAGAGGAAACCTGCTTGGGTACGAGAACTTATCCAAGGTGCGAATAGATATGGGGCTCCATAAGAGAATCACAGAGAAAGAAAGAGAACCAAATCAAATTCCAGGTATGTAGCTTTACTATGTGACTTCATTGATAAAGAGCCTTCCAATTATGAAGAAGCGGCAGAATAGAAATAATGTAAGGATGCTATGATCGAAGAGTACCAATCGATCATGATGAATGATGTTTGGGATGTTTTCCCAAGACTAGAAGGGAAGTTATTTGTAACTTCCAAATGGATCTACAAGATCAAGCATGCTGCAGATGGTAGCATTGAAAAGTATAAGGAAATATTTGTAGCTCGAGGATTCTCTCAGAAAGAGGGAGTAGACTATGAAGAGATCTTTGCACCTGTAGCCAGATACACTTCCATCAGATCAGTACTTACTCTGGTTGCAGTGATGAAGTGGAAGATACACCAAATGGATGTCAAGACTGCCTTCTTGAATGGTGTAGTAGAAGAGGAAGTGTATGTAGAACAACCACTCAGTTTTGAGACACATGATAGAGAGTCTCATGTATGCAGATTGAAGAAATCCCTGTATGGTTTAAAACAGGCACCCAGGACCTGGTACAGCATAATTGATAGCTTTCTATCCAGTTTGGGCTTTACCAAAATTAAAGCAGATTCCAACCTTTACTACAAGGTTGAAGATGACAACCCAGTGATGCTTCTACTATATGTAGATGATCTATTTGTGACAGGTACAGATGGGTTGATTGTTGATACGAAGAGAAATCTTGCTGCCGAGTACGAGATGAAGGACTTGGGTATGATGCATTATTTCCTAGGCATGGAGGTGTGGCAGTGTATGGATGGAATCTTCCTTGGACAAGGGAAGTATGCAGTAGAGTTCCTAAAGAGGTTTGGGATGATGGACTGCAAGGCTATGGCCACACACGTGGCATCAAAATTGAAGCTATCGAATAATGCTTCTTCAGAGACGGTTGATGCTACAATGTATCGTCAGATGATTGGTTCATTGATGTGCCTGACGAACACGAGACCAGATATTTGCTTTGATGTGAACACCTTGAGCAAGTTCTTGACAGATCTGAGGAGTGTTCACTTGATTGCTGCAAAGCATATTCTGAGGTAATTGAAGGGTACAATTGATTATGGGCTCAAGTATGATGCGAATCATAAGATTAACCTAGAGGGTTATGTTGATTCAGATTGGGCAGGCAGTGCCATCGACAGGAAGAGTACTTCAGGATGTTGCTTCAGTATGGGATCAGGTGTGATCTCTTGGTTTAGCAGGAAGCAATCCTGTGTGGAACTGAGTACAACTGAAGCAGAGTATGTTGTAGCTTGTTCAGCTAGTTGTGAGGTAGTATGGCTGAGGAAGCTACTGTCTGATTTATTTAATCTCCAGATGGATGCTACTTGTATACATTGTGACAACCAGAGTTGCATGAAGTTGTCATAGAATCTAGTGTTCCATGACAAGTCGAAGCACATTGAGATCAAGTATCACTATATCAGGGATATGGTACAGAGAGGAGCAGTGAAGCTCTAGTATGTTGCAACGGAGGAACAGATAGCTGATGTGTTGATGAAGCCATTAGCCAAAGTGAAGTTTGAGTACTTCAGGGAGAAGCTTGGTGTTCTCCAGATAGAGGTTTGCTTTGAGGGAAAGTGATGAGTCCCAAAGCCTTTCTGACGAGTAGGTCAGATGTAAGGGCTGAGCCATTCTGTCATGGTGAGAGGATTCAGTTCCTTCCATGTCAAATATGAGTGCTCGACATTCTGTTGAGTAGAACAGATGTAAGGGCAACTACCAAACTCTGAGATTGTGGAGGCACCTGGTCCGTTACTAGGTAGCTCAGTCTGGGACTGGGGGCCATTTTGACGAGGGTGTAGGATTCAGTTCTTACCAATTCAGATGTGAGTGCATGCCCTTCTGAAGATTAGGTCAGATGTAAGTGTGGAAATCTTTCATCATTGTGAGCAGGATGTGTTCCTTCCTGGATGAGAGTCTTTCATCATTGTGAGAAAATGTGGTTCCATCCTGAATGAAAAGAACAGATTTCTTTCATCATTGTGAGCGGATGTGGTTTCGGCCTGGATGAAAGTGAGGAAATATTCCATCATTGTGAGCGGATGTGGTTCCATCCTGGGTGAAAAGAACAGAGTTCTTTCATTATTGTGAGCGGTTGTGGTTACAGCCTGGATGGAAGTGCAGAAATCCTCCATCATTGTGAGTAGGATGTGTTCCAGCCTGGATGGATGTGAGTACTGTGCCCTTCTGACGAGTAGGTCAGATGTAAGTGCAGAGCCATTTCACAGATGGTAGTGGATGTGCCTACCATGCTGGTGAATGTGAGTACTGGGCCTTTCTGATGTGATTGTAGTTTACTACATGATCAAATGTGAGTGCTGGGCGTGCCTTTCTGACGAGTAGGTCAGATGTAAGTGCTGGGCGAAGGCCTACCTGTTGGTTAGGCCTACAACCAGCATGAAAGAAGGCTGGCTATGTAGAACTTCCTATGATGAGATAGTGCACACATGATGATGACCAAGTGAGATCTAGATCGAGCTATGATCTAGATCCAGTTATGATGACTCTGAGAGATCCAGATCGAGAGATGATCCAAATCCAGCAATGATGATCCAGATCGAGAGATGATCCACATCCAGATCTAGATCGAGTGATGATCCAGATCCAGTCCAGTAGAGTTGATCTAGATCGAGAGATAATCCAGATCCTGTGATGATGTTCTATGATGATCGAGAGATGATCCAGACTTGAAGGATGACAATGAATTGAAGATGATGATGACTTGAAGACTCATAAGACTCGAGATGCAAATGAAGAGATGATCCAGTTGATACAGAGAAGAAGACCAGTGCTGAAAATTGTGTCGAAAGAATACCTTCCTAGTTAAGAGGGAGTGTTTATGTATTTGTAACTTTGGAATGTATTCATCTATGTATCTTATATATTGTAAGCCGATGTTTATTCTGGGATGTTTCTATTATGTATTTGAGTCATGTGGTCATACCCCGATGTTCCGATCGGGAGGATAAATAATGTAAATAAGTCATGTCAAGTCATTGTTAAAGTCCCCACAGTTTTGGGGCACTAGGGTTATTAGACACTCATAGAGATGCCAGCTCTAGTAAGTAATTGTTAAGTGAGGCTGACATGATTGAGTGCACTTCAAGTGAACGAAATAATATAAATAG
Source organism: Pseudotsuga menziesii (assembly GCA_001517045.1). Classification (NCBI taxonomy): domain Eukaryota; kingdom Viridiplantae; phylum Streptophyta; class Pinopsida; order Pinales; family Pinaceae; genus Pseudotsuga; species Pseudotsuga menziesii. The sequence goes on along the minus strand of LPNX010821520.1, from coordinate 176,271 downwards.
AGAGTGAGAATCTCTATTTAACACACACATCATTCACTCACTCAAGCATGGCGCATTAGTGAGGAAGGAAATACACTGGGACTAGAGAAGAAGAAGACTACTGTTGTCGGGAGTGCATCTTACTGTTTTGGGGTTTTACATCTTGTGTTGATTCTATGTTTGAGGAAGCTGCAGGGTTTTCTCCATTTATGGTTTCCCCGATCAAAAAAATTGTTTTCATTGTCTCTTGTGTTTGATTGTTATACTTGTTATTCTCTTAGTAACGATCCTAACATAATGCTAGCTTAATGTTGCAAAACTAACACATATTGGATTAGTGCACAATATTGATGTTATCCTGGTAGAGATGGAAGGCATCTAGAAATTTTCTGTGAGATAGAGATGAATGTTGTATTGTCCAAAATAGTTAAATGATTATATCTTTATGCATAATAATTTTCGATTATGAATATGCTTTATGAAATGTTTCTAACCGTACAACTAATGCATTTGACTTGTAGGAAAGATCGTGTACAATCGCCTACAAGAAAAGAAGGATAAGACTTGTTCTGAAGAACAAGTGACAAGAGTTCAAGAAATAATACAAGATCAAGAATAATATGATGATACCTTTAAAATAAGAAAGAGGTCTGTGTAGTTATGTGACACTGATGAGTGACATCATTGATGCAGAACCTTCTAGCTATGAAGAAGCAGCCAAGAATAAAGGTAAGGAGAGTACTAGTTTAAGATGGATGATGTCTGTGATGCGGTATCGAGACCTGAATGGAAGAAGGTAGTGTCTTCCAAATGGATCTACAAGATGCAGAATGTAGTATATGGCAACATTGTGGGATACAAGGAAATATTCGTAGCACGAGGCTTCTCACAGAAATAAGGGACATTTGCTGCCACTAGGAGTTGGGACACATGACAGACAGACTCATGTATGAAAATTAAGGAAGGCCTTGTACAAGCTTAGAAGGAACCCATGGGATTAAAAATACACGAGGAGATTGAATATCATCTAGAGTGATGAAGATATTAACCTTTACTACAAGGTTGAAGATGAAATCCTATAAAGGATGACAATCTCATAGATGGGTGCTAGAAGAACTTTTGAAAGGGTTTAAGATAGATGATATTGGTATCCAGTTACCCTAGATGGATACATAGAATATTAGTAGAAGATGAAGCTACTTGTCACTCCAGTACAGAATGTTTCAATGCATAGAGTACGAAAGGAAGAGGAAGAATGATGCTTTGCTTCAGAGGGAGTGACTACAGAAGATCTTGAGATTCGACATTATGTGACATGATGGACATATTACTAATGGATCTAGGATTTACTAAGAGTAAAGCTGATTCCAACATTTTCTTCAAGGTTGAAAGTGGAACACCAATGATGCTCCTGTTATATGTCAATGACTTGTTCCTGACAGAAAAGAGGAACTCATTAAAGTTGCAAGAAGGAGACTTGCTACCAAGTTCGAAATGAAGGACTTGGATATGATGCATTACTTCTACGCATGGATGTGTGGCAGAGTGTGGATGGAATCCCCCTTGGAAAAGGGAAGTACACAGTGGAGATACTAAAGAGGTTCAGGATGATGGACTGCAAGTCCATGGCCACACCTATGGCATCAAACCTGAATCTATTGAGTGATGTGCAAAACAAAGTCAGTTGATGCTACGATGTATCATCGGATGATTGGGTCCTTGATGTACCTAAAAAATACAAGACCAGATACTTGCTTTGTTGTGAACATATTAATGTCCCTGACAAATCATAGACATGTTCACTTGATGGTTGCAAAGCATGCAGTGAGGTACCTAAAGGGTATAGTTGACTATGGGCTCAAGTATGAAGTGAATCAGAATATTAAACTTAAGGGCTATGTGGATTCGGATTGGAAAGGCAGTGCCATTGATAGGAAGAGCACTTCAAGGTTCTTCTTCATTATGGGATCAGGTGTGATCTCTTGGTTTAGCAGGAAGGATTCTTGCATGGCGCTAAGCACAACCAAGGCAAAATATGTTTCTACTTGCTCGGCTATTTGGGAGGTAGTATCTTTATTTTGAAAACTACTATTTGATTTGATTGATCTGACTTTCATTTTTGTATGATGCATATAGGAGTAGTGAAGCTCCAATATGTTTCCCAGATCAATATCTCTCAAAAGAGGGAGTTATAGCATAGCTGGTGAGATAGGTTGTCTGAGCATAAAATCCTGGTGAATCTCGTTGGTTGCTTAGATGTAAACAGTCTTGTAGGTTGTCCTCAAATGTAATTAGTCCTAGTGAAGCTCATAGGTTATCCTTGGACGTAATCAGCCCTGATGTGATTCTATGCTAGAAATGGCCAAAGTGAAGTTTGAGTACTTTAGGGAGAAGCTTGGTGTTCTCTTGATCGAGGTTCCTTCTAAGGGTAAGTGATGAGTCCATGTGCCCTTCTGACATGGTGGTAGGATTGGTTCCTCCCATGGTCAGATGTAAGTATTGTGCCCTTCTGACATGGTCGAAGGATTGGTTCCTCCCATGGTCAGATGTAAGTGCTGATCCCGTCTAACATGGTGAAAGGATAGGTTCCTCTCATGGTCATATATAAGTGTTGAGATCTACATCTAGTATGAAAAAGGACTGGATATTTAGTGGAAGACCCTACATATGGCATGGCATACATCTAGTATGAAAAGGTACTAGCTCTGTAGAGACCCACATCCAGTATGAAAAATGACTGGCTCTGTGGAACTACATCCATCATGAAAAAGGGTTGGCTCTATAGTGGCCTACATCCAATATGAAAAAGGATTCTCTCTGTGATGATACATCCAGTATGAAAAAGGACTTGCTCTGTGATGATACATCCAGTATGAAAAAAGGAATGGCTCTATGATGATACATCCAGTATGAAAAAGGAATGGCTCTATGATGATACATCCAGTATGAAAAAGGACTGGCTCTGTGAAGCTACACCTAGCATGAAAAAGGGTTGGCTCTGTAGAGGAATAAACCCAGTATGAAAAAGGACTGGCTCTGTAGAGTTACATCCAGCATGAAAAAGTACTGGCTCTATCGATGAAGACCTATATGGAGGCTAGGAATACAACCGGCATGAAAAATGGCTGGCTATGTAGAACTTCCTGTGACGAGTAGAATTGATAGATATCACCATTTGTTCTATATAGAGGAAGCAGTGATGATCCAACTTTGATGATGATCAAGTGATGATCCAACTTTGATAATGATCCAAGGCTTGATAATGATCCAATCATGATCTAGTGACAAAGACTTGTGCTGATGAATTGTGTCGAGAGAATACCTTCCTAGTTAATAGGGAGTGTTGATGTATTTGTAATTTCAGAATGCATTCACTTTTGTATTTCATATATTGTGATTGATCAATCCTCGGTGTTCTTGTTAAGAGAATGATTAATGTAAAAAATTCATGTAAATTTGTATAGGTTAACCCTCCTTGTTGATCAGGGGGAAATGTCCCCGCAGTTGTGGGGAACTAGGGTTTTTAGACTCTCCTAGAGAAGTCGGCCTTGGTGAGTTAATGTCAAGTCAGAAACTAGTATAAATAGAGAGTGAGCCTCTCTATTTTAGAACACTCACTCACACTCGGTTGTAGCGCATGAGTGAGAGAGAGAAGAAGCTGGGATAAGAGAGAGAGAGAGGCAACTACTGTCGGGAGATCGTCTTTGTATATTTGGTTTTACTTTTGGTGCTTAGTCTATCTCTGAGGAAGTTGCAAGGTTTTCTCCTTTATGGTTTCCCAAAGAAAAATCTTTTTGTCCATTGTCTCTTGTGATTGATTGATGTGCTTTTTATTCTCTCATATAAGATCCTAAGATCATATTGCTTAAAAGATAAAAATCTAACATAAAAATGGGTGTATATACACAGTGCACAATATGCAATTGTAGGGTCTTAGAGAAGGGACTTTGTCCCTCGTAAAAAATAATATTTTATTAATGTCCTTTGAGTATCAAGGTTTTCAAAAATAGTTTAGAGTACAATGCAAAAAATAATATTTACATTTTAAAAATTGGTATGAATTGTAACATGAAACATAACATATATGGGAATCTGTCAACTTTCCCATTCGCTATTATCAACTCGAATGCCCAGACTATCGATTCATTGTTATCAACTTGAATGTATAGTCTTCCCATTCTTTGTAACGTTGTAACAAAGAATATATACCATATGAATATTAGTGAAATCAAGTACAAAATCTTATCTGTAGGGTGATTGTGAAAAAAAGGTACTTTAATAGAGGAAAAAACTAAATGCATTGAAAATTATACTGTCTAGTACAAACCAACACCCTCCCCTTTTCTTTTTGCATCAACAAAAGCACTCTTACCTTTTTATCATCAACCCCTTCCAAATAATACATATATATAGTAATCTATAAACTTGACCATTCACTATAATCAACTTAAAATGCCATTCTTTGTATGATATTCATGTTGGCAAGGTGTTGGAGGTAAGTGAGATGCACAACAACTAGGATGTTGTGCATACTCACGTGCCACCGCGTAAGGAAAAGATAGCCCAATAGGCGGAAAATAGTTCACTTTTTTATGTTTTCATGTCACTTTTTGTACTTGTTGACCATTTCTTTGGAATGTTTTTCCTTAGTGGTTCAGTCTGTTAGAAGTTAGTTAGAAGTGGACCTTGAATGTAGAGGGGCAAGCCTATAAATAGAGGAATTATGCATGTAACAAATAATGATATAGCTGGAGAATGAATAGCGGATGTAATACTGGATAGACTGATATTGGATCTTTGTCTATTTTTTACCTGCGAGTTGTTCTGCAGATTTAATATGATGTGATGTGGATTGATCTGAACTGCCGTTTCCCATTATATTTTCATGTTTTAAATTGCTACGATTCTGACGATGAATGGATAATGCGATGCTTTATGCTTATGGATGCTATCATATTTTAGATATGTTTTCTCCACTGGTAGATATGATGTAATGATGAATGAATAAATTGGACATGATGAACGGTTCAGTACATCTGGAAATTAAGCTAATGAGCCTATGATTCCCCAACCCTTCTCTATACCGTAGAAACATGGTTCTGACATCCCTCCCTTGAACATCTCGGGTGAGACCTCATCTTCACTGCAGGTGTTGTTGGAAATGGTAAGACCTGTCTAGGCCGATGCTCAGGGAGATTGCAGCGTGTTGAGCGTCGACAGAGTGGAACCCCTGTCCACTGGGTTTTGATGGTTCGAATTGCACCAACAAATGGTTCCATTGTCGAGACCTCGTTGCGACTAAGAGGAGGGCATGTAGCATCTAACAAATGGTTACCCAAGAATGGATGTTGCATCCGACATGACAAAAACTTAAAGATTGGTTTGACCAGAAGCTGAGAGAATTTGCTGAAGCAGAAAATAAAAACCCTAGGTTGAAAACAAAGAAGTGGTTAGAAATATACATCCACAAAGGTTTGCATGAATACTTCTTTGGTGAGTTTCCTATCATATCGTACGAGTGGCTGGAGTGATTCACATACAAGAAGACAAACTTTCAAGGAGGAGAACCGATGGCCTGGATCCCTGAACTAATTTAGGATCTGCAAGAAATTGACAATAGAGCGTCGTGTGCCGTCAAGGTATAGTTGGATAGTATCCTAGAGGGATATATCACCGAGTTCGTTGTCAACACCAATAAATATTATAGCGAAGGAGAGAAAGAGTTCTTCAATGGATGTAGAGGTAGGTTCTTATTGTTGTTTCAATTGTCAATTAAAACATTGGTGTGCGAAAAGGGTATACTGAAGATGCACCTAGAATAGTAGCACCCTGGTGTGTGGAGGCCGTGGATACCGCGACCAAGGGGGGAGACAAATCATAAGGTAAGTGATAGATGGGTGCAATTTTTGACGAGATTGTGAGGGAATTTAAGGAAGGAAGTGGTTGTATAAGGGGAGGAGGAAGGTTCCTACAAGAGAAGAGGCAGAGGATAGGGGAAGGTCTTTCTTCGGTCAAAATGCAAGACTGCAAAGGATAACCGCATGGGACGAAATGACCCTATAGTGACGATGAGGATGACAAGGACTAGAAAATGCCTAGAAAGAGGATAAGATGAAACCCTAGCAGAAATGTACCCACGCCTCCACCCACTACTCCAAACTCAGGAAAAAATCCAAGTCCCACATCAACTTGTCCGACGTGCCAGAAACAGTCTAGTAGTATATTAATACCTGTAGGAAGGTGGCCTAGGATGGCAGGTGACGACATGAATATACCTTTGTTCCATGGAAATGGGACCAATGATCCAAAGAAATACTAGTTTTTATGTGAAGCAATGTGGACTGTTAGACAAGCCATTGACGATAATGTAAATAAAGGGCAATTAGCAACTACTCTAAGGGGTCGCACAATTGACTAGTTTATGAAGTTTATCCAAGTTCCTCAGGGGACTCTAGCGAAGACATTGGATGAGATCCAGATGGGACTAATTGAGGAATTCAGAAAATCGAAGTCAAAAGCACAATACATTATGGAGCTTAAGGAAATAAAGCAATTTCCTAATGAGACTGTTTGGGATTTTGATCAGAGGTTCAAGACACTGATGGCTAGAGTCTTTTTTTCTATGAGTGATCTCCAACATAAAGAATGGTTTATCGCAGCATTGGTTTCTCATATCCAACAACCATTGATGCAACAAAAGATAGTGACGCAGAGCGAAGCCCTGGAGATTGTGATGAAGCTCAAAGCTTCACCTATCGGAGAGAGTGCAGTCAGGATGAATCAAGTTTAGGTGAAGCTAGTGAACCTCACACTCCAACTGCAAGACATCAAGAAAGGTAAGGAGGAATGTGCATATCTTTGGTGTACTCGGTGTCACACAGATGGCCACACCAAAGATACTTTCTTCAACTTTAGAAACTATTTGTTATAAGTATCTCCGAACCCGTTGAGTAGAGTTGGTGTACTATGGTGTTGCATATTCCAATTCTATGGACATCGACATGAGGAATGTAGATATATGAAGAAGATGGTGTCAAAACCTTCCACTTTATACTATTCATTCTATCACTCAGTCAGGCATGAGGATAGAGACTATTGGGCATACGATCCGCTTCAGGAGAGAACTTATGATTCATATTTCATAAAGAGAGAAAGTCACCACAAAGTATAGAATTTGCATCCACAGCCTCAGATGGCAAGTTATCAACCACAACCACAGTACACACTACCGCCATCAATGCATTTTTTTCCACCAGAATCGTAGCCGAAGTTCATGCCACAACCGCAGTTTGTACTGCATCAACCATATAATCAAATGCCAATGGCCCAGGCATAGCCATAATACATCCAAGAAGCGCACTTTTTTCATCAAAAACCAAATCCCTCGCCATAGTAGGTATCTCAGTCACAGCACCCACAACAAGGAGGATTCCATGGAGGATTTCGAGGCAGAGGAGGAGCCTTTGGACAAGGAGGGGGACGAGGTCTCGTAACTATCCAATGTTACAATTGTGGAGTATTCAGGAATTATCATAGAGTCTGCTCACACTTGCAGTGCTCATGTATGTACTATGCGGTGATTGATCATATCATGGACTCTGGAGAGTTTCCCACAGTTAATCATAAGATGGAAAAATTAAAATGTTCCACAGTTACAAAATCAAGCCTAGTTGTAGACTTAGAATCAGTTACCATCCTAGAACCAGTGAAAGAGCTAGGTCCAGAATCAAGTTCTCCTCCAGAATCATACTGTGAATTAGCCGATGAACCCACTAGTAAACAAGAATCCATGACTGGATCAGACTCTGCCGATGAGCCAGATTCAAGGTCCAACGGTTGCAATGATTTCACCCGAGCCCAGAACGAAGGATTTCGACGTCGCCATTATCACTCGCGGAGCTGTGACGATGGGATATGATTGATCCTAGCTGCAAATTCGATTAGCTAAGAATAAGAAAGAAGTGCTTGATACTAGGACTGAAAAAGAGATGCTTTTTTAAAATCGAAACGTGATCGAACAGAATATGGGTAAGTCCCTCTCTATGAAATGGCATCTGCCTTTGAATGATCCTTAGAAGCACGACCATCGCGGCAGCATGGTACCTTGTAGCAGTTTTTTGAGAAAATATTTTCACTGGAACGAGATCCTGAGGCTCTTGTTGAGCTTGAAAGGTTGTTGTACCATCCAGGGAAGGAGCTAAAGGACTCCATAGTGAACTCCTTGCAAAAGAAAAAGATAGGTGAAGAGATGCGTATGAATAGCCAGATTGGGGAGTATGAGGTGGACCTAGTAATCATGGACCTGGGATCAGATGTGAACATCTTGACTAAGAAGACCTGGTAGAAAATGGGGATCCAACTACTGGGTTGGTACCCTATGTAACTGTGATTGGTGAACCAAGATAAGGTGAAACCAATTGGACGGGCAATGAACTTGGTTGTATAATTTGAAGGTATGAGAACACACACTGATTTTGATGTGATTGAAGAAACTAATGGGGAAGGCTCTCATCCCACGTTGCTGGGGATTCGATGGGATAATGATAGTATGGTCGTGATTAATTTTAAGAAGTGAATGATGACGTTTGAGTACTAGGACATTCACGACATCGCACCCATGGATCCAAACGAGGGCCGAAGATACATCAAACCTGTGAAGGATGAAGTTCTCAAGGGGTGGGATCATGCTTACAACATCTCTGAGGAATATATCCACCTGACTGCCAAGGGAAAAATTGGTTGGCACAATGCTAGTTCTCCATCCTATGATTCTGATGATGTGCTCAAGAATTTGCAAGACCGTATGCATGAAGTATCCTTTATAAAGTGTGGTCTAATTACACAATATTTGCATCATGTTGCGACTGAAATTGTTCAATTTCCTGTATATGAAGGGTTACCCGAGATGTCTGCATTTTTAGAAATATTTGAGGAAAGAGTCTCAGAGCCACAACGACTATAGGCACTGGAGGAAGCACTAAAGGCTACTCCTGCCCACTGGTGGGCAGCTCATAAGAAGATGATTACTAGATGGACGCAGTGGCGTAGGCTAATGACAGTTCATTTTGGTACCATAGAGGTATACCACACTGGGAAGTATGATGGGCATAATGACCCTAACAACCATTTGGCAGAGTGTCAAACACTATGGGTAATGTGGCGAAAGGATGAATGGGTCCATGCCTTTATTCATACCTTGGAAGAAATTCCGAGGTCCTTGTACATATTCGCAGAGTTGCACAAAGAAATAAATACCTAGGAGGAGTTGACAGTTTGTTTTACCCATAGTTAGTTTCATAGATGCCAATCCTGTTGTCCACAATGCACTTTAGATCATTTGAGATGTGTTCTTGAAAGTTGTGCTAGTTGCATATCCTATGGATCCACATGCACATTTCCACATGCAATCCATGATGGAGTGCTATAATGTGTCTGGAGAGCCAGATGATGATGATGAGTTGGGAAATATTAATATCCTGGAGAATAAAGGGAGTCAATATTTTGCAGCACCGGATGTGCCAAATGATCCCGTGACTCAGCCACTAAATATTAAGAAAGTTAATATTGGGACGGACGAGAATATGAAGTTCACAAATATTGGGGACTGTTGGGATGCGGAGACCATGGCCAAGATCACAGATCTCCTGCATGAGTTCCAAGATCTATTTCTGGAAAAATTCTCAGAGATGAAAGGGATATTGGGAAACTTAGGGGAAATGAAAATCCCATTGAATCTAGATGCCAAACCAATGTGACAAAGACCATATCGTTTGAATCCATGATACAAAGATAGAGTCAAAGCTGAGCTTGATCATACGTTGGACTCTAGAATCATAGAACTTGTCAAAGAGTCAGAATGGATTAGTCCTATGGTGGTCCAAGACACAAAAAATGGCAAAGTTCAGATCTGCGTCAACCTCAAGAAACTAAATGGTGCCCATATGCATGACCCGTTTCCAACACCGTTCACTGATGAGGTACTTGAAGGAGGAAGCAGTCAAGAAATGTACTCCTTTACATATGGGTTTTTGGGTTATCAAAAGATCAGAATCACCAAGGAGGATCGACATAAAACAACATTCGTCACTAAATGGGGATGTTTTCAATATACAGTGATGCCTTTTGGGTTGAAGAATGCCCCTGTAGTATTCTCTCGGGTTGTCGTTGTTTCTTTCAAGGATTTTATTTGAAATTTATTATAGGTGTACATGGATGATTCGACAGTGTATGGTATAATCAAGGATCATTTGGCCAACCTTCGACTAATGCTAGAAACGTGTCACCAACACCAGATAGCACTGATCTCCAAAAAGTGCATTTTCTACGCCCCATTCGACATACTGTTAGGTCATATTGTGTGTAAGAAAGGGTTATTGGTTGATCCTGCAAAGATAGCTCTCATCTTGATTTCCCTCCCACCTATCAATGTAAAGATGCTTCAGGAAATGTTGGGGCACATGGGATGTTATCACAAATTTATCAGAGGCTATAGAGCAATCACTACTCCTATGGAGAAATTATTGAAGAAAGACGTGGTATTCAAATGGAGTCTAGAGTGCTAGAGTAGCTTTGACACGCTAAAGGCCAAGATGCCTTCGACATCGATACTTGTCTTCCCATATTGGAATAAGGAATTCCATGTTCATGTTTATTCATCTTCTATTGCGCTAGGAGTAGTATAAGTGTAGCCGGGCGATGGATACTTGGATCACCCTATTGCTTTCATGATTCAGAATTTATCATTTGCAGATAAGAATTATACAACCACGGAGCGAGAGGGGCTAAAGATCATTTATGCATTGCAAAAATTTAGGCATTATCGTCTAGGAGGCCACTTCAAGATGTTTACTGACCATTCTGCTTTGAAGTATCTGGTCAATAAGCCTGTGTTGGGGGGGGAGATATGCAGATGGCTACTCCTTTTTCAGGAGTTTGATTTTGAGATCGCTGTGAAGTTGGGTCGCTTAAATTCTTTCCCTGATCATTTAGTCATAATTGAGATGGGTGAGGAACCTACTAAGATTGAAGATGGAATTCCTGATGTGCAGTTGTTTCGATTTGACAAGGAAGATGACCATTATTCTCCAATAATCCACTTCTTAGTAACGAGAGTCTCACTAGAAGAACTTTCCATGAGTCAAAAGAAGCAGTTGGTGGTTAAAGCTTCTGACTTTCAGTTGATTGTGGGACACTTGTATAAGATGGGACCTGATGAAATTTTGCGGCGATGTGTCCTCCCGTAAGAACAAGAGAAGATTTTTTAAGAAGCGCATGCCGGCATAGGTGGGGGACACTATGGAGGATGCGCTACCATGCGGAAGATGCTTCACGTGGGGATTTGGTGTCCCACTCTTCATAATGATGGGGCAAGTTATGCACGGATCAAGCTGCAATGTTTGTCAATGCATTGGAAAACCATCGCGGTGGGATGAGATGCTGCTCGTACCCAGGTAACCTTGCAACCTTTTGATAAATGGGCAGTAGAATTTGTGGGTCCAATCACTCCACCTGGGAAAATAACTAGTGCACGCTACATAATCACTGCGAAGGACTATCTGATGCGATGGGTAGAGGCTACAGCAGTTGTAGATTGCAATGTTGTGACAACAGCCAAATTTCTATTCGAGAATATTGTGATACGGTTCAGGTGCCCGAGAATTTTGATGAGTGACCAAGTTAGTCATTTTATCAATCACACCGTAAGAGCACTAACATAAGAATTGCAAGTTCAACACAAGAAAACTACACCATACCATCCGCAAGCGAATGGAAATGTGGAGGCATTCAACCAAATATTGGAGCACGCACTTACCAAGGTATGTAACACTAATCAAGATAATTGGGATCTGAATATTCTTGTAGTGTTGTGGGCCTATCGCACCAAATGCAAGAGATTGACGAGGAAAACACCGTTCAAATAGGTAAATAGGAAAGAGGCTGTTAGCTGGAATATTTTACCTCCTGTGGACAGTAAGGTGTTCCACTGGTCTGAATGGTTCAGATCCAGAACAAATAGAGGACAAAGGTTGACGACTCTCCCTAGACGTTGTAGATATCTGGAATACAAGGCTTTGACAGTTCACATGTGTACCTGCAAAAAAGATCAACACAAAATGAATCAAAGCAACCAGAATATGATCTACTAATCTATGCTAGTGACTAAGGAATCTAGCAACATATATGTGCGAGATCATAACAACAACATCATATGTGGGACAGAAATCAACTTGCATTAGAAATATGAAGAAGTTTACAACCAAGCCTTAGTGTTGACATGCATCTCCATGAAACCATCTCTTCATCTCCAAAAGCTCTGACTCTAGCTCTCTATGCTCTCTCTGAATGATCTTGGGCCAAGAATCAACCCAACATCATAACAATACCTCCAATGTTCTCTCCTCAACCATGGCTATGAGCTCATATTTATAGAACTTTAATGGATAGAGATGGTTGAGAAATTAGTGGGTGAGGTGGCCTCTAAGATCCTAGGGTGAGGGATCTAAAACTCAACCAAACCACAATAGTAGGGATAAGGCATTACATGAGGCTTATCATCTAGAAGCCTCGAGAAACTTCTCTTTTTCCCTTTTTACCTAGGGTACCGCGCTTCTCCTTCTATGACAAAGCAGTTCTTGTAATAACTACCTATGGACCAAGGGAAATGGGCAGTGGCACCACTTGTGGACAACCGATGAAAGGCGGTGCAAGCAGGGGTACCACTCCTGGATAAAGGGGCATGCGCGGTGCTGGGAATTTGTATGACAGATTGATGAAAAACCATTTAGTTTCCACTCCAGAAGCTGGGATTTAGGGAAAGTAGGTATGTCAAATGGCTTATCACATGATGGTGATAGGATTTTGGTATAACAAGATGCCCCCCAAAGCATGAGTCTTAGAGGGATACGATAAATGAGAGCTTTGAGAACAAGTCATCGCCAGGAGATGAAAATGTTGGCTCAATCAGAGTATGCAGTCAAGTAGGCATCTGTATTACATCAGTATGCTGACTCATAGACACAAGTAACCAAACTCATAGCTACAGACCAATACAAGGCAGATCCATGAGTGGAATAAACAAGCATGGCTACTAGAATATAGTGTAGATCCATGTGATAGAGGACTCAAACTTGGACATAGCTACCAGACATACAACATAGATCTATGTCATATAGACACAAATTTGAGCATAGCCACAACCATACAAATGTGGATCCATGCTAGATATACAAAACTCCATCGCAACCCGGGGAAAAAGCAATGAGGACTTTTAAAGAAATGGCCAGGGTCTTCGTCTCGTCTTCCACAAAGTACGATTCTATCCATGTGATTACAATGATTTGAAGTTGAACATGGTAGAAACCACTTGATTACCGGCCAATGATGTGAAATGTTAACAAGTGTGAGGGAGATCACCATTAATGTCAATGATTCCCAAGGTACTCTAGTACAATCTACTGAGTGCGAATAGATGTCCTGATGTCGAACACCCAGTCGATTCTGTCGATCAGAGGTCAATGATGTGAACCTATGTCGAGAGCGAGAGAATCTGTCATTAACTCATACAGATCTCAAGGTACTAAATATTGTTTCTAAGACTATTTCCTGGATGATGAGCTGATGTCGACGAGAATAGTCTCGTCGGAGGAGGGCCATGATGAGCCCCACATCGATGACATGAAACTCGGAACATAGTTCTGGAATGATGTAAATGTAGTAACCATATGAATCACTCAAAGATACTGACACAAATACTGTGTAGACCGCAGAGGTAAAACTTCTTCAGATCTCCTTTGAACATCGGGTGGCATGACAAAATGACTTGGCAGCATGACTAGACAGGAAAAATACACAATGCGACAGTGGACAATGCATTCTTTTGAAAGACTCAAAGGATTGACATGACTCATGAAAGTGGATCATCACGAAGATCAGCTGAATACCCAATTGAGTCACATGATTGTGCAGACAAGTGCCATGTTCAAAGGTAACAACAAACAACTACCATTATTTGTGAAATTATTCCCTTCCCATTTCCCCCATCATGATTGATGAGTGCCTCTTTTCGGTTTTACGAGTTCTTTTTGGTTTTACGAGTTCAAAGAGGGTAACAAACACTCGATATAGCTTGTCAGAAGACAAGTCCAGTCTCATCTATTTTATGAACCTAAGAGAGGAGGGGTTTGTTCCCAAAATGGGTCTCTCAATGTTTAATTTAACGAGTCCACTGAAAGAAAACTTGGTATCACTCATGTTTATAGAGTCTGAACGAATACAGAAGAAAACTACATGGGGGTCCTTTTTCATATGATTTAGTCTCTAAGGCCCAAAAAATTATTAAATCATACCTTAGAGAACTCTTTCAATCAGGATTGGCTGGAGTGTTCCTTTCTCGTAAATAGTCCTATCCGAACTGAAAAAGAGATAACGTATCGTCGGACAGATGAATCTTCAAATACTTTAACGAGCGTGAAGAAGACAAGATCGCTCGACAATCTTTTCGTATTTAGGGAGACTAAAAAGAGTTTAAAGAGAACTCCATTAAACGTTTTCATGCTTGAATCCAGAGGACGAAAAAGTAATAAACTAAGCTCAAACCACTTTTCATGTTTTAACCAGAGCACGAAAAATGAAAAGTAAGCTCAACATCATCTTACTGTTTTTAACAAGCTCGAAGATCAGTTGAAAGAATGCTCAAGGATTGGTTTCATTTTTACCCAAGCTTGAAACCAATGGGTAAATTATGCTTGAAAAATCCCACTAACATGCTATACATAGGTTGGAATCTTTCCCCCAGCATGATTGCTAGCGAAGCCTACCCCTAACATGGTTGCTAGCGGCTCGACATGCCCCCAAGCTTCATTTCATGTGACGATTCTTCTTCCATACCCAACCTAAAAACTTGGTTACTAATGTGAAAATGTTCACCAGGGGGGTAGGAAGAACGAGAATCAGGAAGGAAAAAAGAAGGTTCAAGTTCTAACACTAAAGTAAAGACTCGACTCAAGGGAAGGGGATCTGTTTCATGTTTACACAAGCTTGAAACGGAAGGTAACTATGCTTAGAACATGATTTCATTTTTATGCAAGATTGAAATCGAAAGGTAAACTATTCTTAAGGAGTGGTTTTATTTCTTAACGAGCTTGAAACCACAGGGTAAACTATGCTCTAGACATGGTTTCACTTTTATGCAAGCTTGAAACCAAAAGCGTAAACTATGCTTAAGGAGTGGTTTTATTGTTTAATGAGCTTGAAACCACAAGGTAAACTATGCTCTAGACATGGTTTCATTTTTATGTAAGCTTGAAACCAAAAGCGTAAACTATGCTTAAGGAGTGGTTTTATTTTTTAATGAGCTTGATATAGAATGGGAACTTTGCTCAAAACATGGTTTCATTTTTATGCAAGCTTGAAACCAAAAGCATAAACTATGCTTAAGGAGTGGTTTTATTTTTTAACGAGCTTGAAACCAAAAGTAAACTATTCTCTCGACATGGTTTCATTTTTATGCAAGCTTGAAACCAAAAGCATAAACTATGCTCTAGACATGGTTTCAGTTTTATGCAAGCTTGAAACCAAAAGCGTAAACTATGCTTAAGGAGTGGTTTTATTTTTTCACGAGCTTGAAACCACAGGGTAAACTATGCTCAAAACATGATTTCATTTGTATGCAAGCTTGAAACCAAAAGGTAAACTATGCTTGAGGAGTGGTTTTATTTTTTAACGAGCTTGAAACCAAAGGTAAACTATGCTCTTGACATGGTTTCATTTTTATGCAAGATTGAAACCAAAAGAGTAAACTATGCTCTAGACATGGTTTCATTTTTATGCAAGCTTGAAACCAAAAGAATAAACTATGCTTAAGGAGTGGTTTTATTTTTTAACGAGCTTGAAACCAAAAGTAAACTTTTCTCTAAGGAATGGTTTTATTTTTTTAACGAGATTAAAACCAAAATCAAACTATGCTCTAGACATGGTTTCATTTTTATGCAAGCTTGAAACCAAAAGCGTAAACTATGCTTAAGGAATGGTTTTATTTTTTAACTAGCTTAAAACCAAAAGTAAACTATGCTCTAAAACCTGCTCCTACCCAACATGATATCCAGAGGTTGGTAGGTTTGCCCCTTACATAATAAGCTAGCAATTTAACTCCAGTATGAAGTCCAAAGGATGGAGCCATGCCCCCCATTTTAACTATGATGGGAAGAAGCTAACTAAAAGAAGGGGAAAGAACCACAAAAACATGTGGCAGATTCAGGGCATTCTGATTACTAGGAGTAATGCAATGGTCAGGTGTAACAAAAGAAATTTGATCAATGGTCACAATCTTCCCATCATGGGAAAAATGCATAACTCGAAAGAGTGTGGACATAACGGCTTTCATGGCATAAACATAATCATGTCCAAGGAGCAGATTGAAATCTAAAGCACCTTGGACCACCATAACATTGATACAGATAGTTTTTTCTTCTAGAGTGATAGGAAACTGAGGAAGGATCCCTAAAGGTGTTGTAGGCCTTTTATTAAAAGCTAGTATCTGATCGGCAACTGGCACAAGCTGAGGAGAACCTAAAGCTTGCCAAGCAGTTGAGGATAGAATACTAATAGAAGCCCCTTCGTCAACAATAGTGTGAAGTATCTACCTAGTAGTAACATTCACAACTATCTGGAAAGGAACACTCGAATGAAGATGAGACTCTGTTAGGTTACTCCAGTCAAAGGAAATAACCTCACTACTCGGAGAGGGTTCTATCGAAACAGACAAAATTTCCTCTTGTCGAGAACAATTAGAACTAAGCATAACAAATTCAGCAAGTTTCAGTTCATTCTCTACTGGAAGAGAAGAACAAGATGAATATTTGGTCAAAACGAATACTTCAGTCTTAACACTCTCTAATGAAAGAGTGGGATTGGGTGGAGATGAAACGGACTCGACCTCTTTAACTTCACTCTCCAAAGGAAGAGTGGGATCAACCATAGATAAATCCTAACTGACCACTTGGCCAAACAGTGGGGGATCGAGGGATAACTTACTATCACTTATTGGAATCACCTGTTGATGATCAGTAATATTTTCCAACCAATGCGAAGCTTCATCCAAGCTTGGACAAATAAAAGTACGATGCATATCCTTGCATATCAAATAAGGATACAAGACTTTACCCTTAGACCTTTTACCAATGGGTCACTAGTTGAGGGAGTATCGTCAACATGATGGTCAGAGGTTGATGACAGAGATGGTTTGTATCTTTTATACCACTCTTCTTGTACACGGGAGAGACCGAAACACTCCTTAAGAAGGTGGTCCCCCTTGCAAAGCTTACAAGGGAACTTGGTTTTTCCGGGTGTTCTCTTAGAATGAGCACCATCAAGAGTAGATGGTTGTCGCTTTTTCTCTTTCTTATCCTTCTTCTTCTTACTCTTCCCTTTCATCTTCTTCTTATCCACATGACTACTAACTGCGGAGCTTTGTTCAAGCAAAGAAGAAGAAAGAGCTAAATCCATAACCGACGAATAAGGAGTAGGATTAGGTTGAGGTCTATCCTCTCCCAGAGGAGAGGTGACATTTGAGACATTAGGTGTAACAGGAATTACCAGATTAAACAGCCAGACCGGTAATTCTATAGTTAATCCAGGAATATTTAGAGTGGCAATAAAGGGAGGACCAATACCTTCACTTGGAGGGAATACAAAAGGTACACCTTGGAAAAGGATCTCTTGATTGGTAGTCCCAGATGAGGATGCCATATCTAAAATCTCTAATAACCCCCTAACTACCACGCACAAGCAAGTACTACTCAAACTAAAAGCAACAAGCAAACATGTGAAAGGAGTGGATAAGAGTCAGGAACCTCACAGGACAGGCCAAAAGGATAACTCAGATGGTTTGAGGATTCCTGAAAGGGTCGCCCGATATACGCAAGGTACGAGGGAGCTCAAATAGGTAGTAGTGTTGTCCAATGCATAACCATTCACAAGAAGCCTTCCTATATACAATCGAGTACGTGAAGTACCTTTCTATATACCTCAAGGGTATGTGAAAGGTCGTTCGATATACCAATGGTACGTGGAAGAACCGCGTGAGTCCCAGGATGTAATGCGGACAAGTAATGACAACTCCTATGTTTAACGATGCCTAAACACGTCTCTAAATTATCACTCAAATTGGTAAAAGTTTTAACCTAGTACTACCGTTAATTTTATCTTGTGGGTTTAGGTGGAACCATGGAGTGAAAACTTGAATTAAAGAAGATGCACCCTGATCTATATGACAATGCAAGTTTTCCTCTTCAATGAAATTCTACCTAAGAGAGGGAGAGAGATTTACTTTTCTTCCAAAAAATGCACACCCAAATACAAATGCAATTATATATTTTCAAACGAAAATTAAAATATCAATGCACCCCAAACAATCTTCAAAGCAAATAAAAAAAAGAGCTCTAGAGAACATCAAACATAAATAATAAATGTTTCCTATCTTTTCATGCTTGAAAAAGACGCATAAAAACTTAATGGAAAGATGATTTCAATAACATTTCCAAATAAATCTAACTCTAATGCACACAAGTTTGAAAATATATGTTTCTTCTCAATGAAAGTAAGATCTAGAATTTCAAACAATCATGCATAAAACAAGAAGAAAATCGATCAACAAACTTGCGAATAAAGCAAAAGAGAGAGAAAACTAAAAGTTCTCTTTGAAACTGACAAGGAAATGAAGAACCAATCTTTCCTACTAAGTGCTGAAAAAATCAGCATGCAAAAGGAAACAAGAATCACCCCAAGCAAAGAAAGACTCAAAACAACATGGATCACTCATGCATTCCAAGTCCAAAACAAACCAAAGCCTACACATGAAAATGAAATTTATATTTCCAATTCCAATGAATAATATCTACATAAAAGAGCAAGAGGCTTCAAGCAAAGAAAATAATGCAAAATCTAATGCAAGAAACTTAAACTCTCTTTGAATTCAGAAAGAATACAACAATCAAAGTAAGCAAAAAACACACCAAAAATCAAAATACAGAGTCTAGAATAGGGCCTACCTGGCACCACGCATGTGAAGCTGCTGACAGGTGGTTTTGAGGTAGAACCGCTTCTTTCTCACTGGATTCAGGCGGTAGCACAGTGTATGGCTAACTAGACTCAGGCAGTGACACCGCTTCTTGCCAACAGAACATGTGCGGTTCCCTGTAAAAATCCAAAAAACAAAGAGAACGAAGGATCCAGTCAGAAAAAGACCAGATCAGGGTAAAGGTTGCTGAATTGAGTATGGAAACAGAGCATAAAAGACCAAAATGACTCAGATCTGAATAGATCTGGAAATTGCAAACCCAAATAATGCAAGTTAGAAACTAGATCTGACTGAAAAGAGTTGAAGAAAATGGATCCTGGATTTAGACATGAGTTGCAGACTGAGGAAGATCAGAACGACTTAATACTTTACTCCCCAGTGGAGTCGCCAGATTTGTTAGCTGGAATATTTCACCTCCTGCGGACATCAAGGTGTTCCACTAGTCTGAATGGTTCAGATCTAGAACAAATAGAGGATAGAGGTTGAAGGCTCTCCCTAGATGCTATAGATATCTGGAATACAAGGCTTTGACAGTTCACATGTGTACCTACAAAAAATCTCAACACAAAATGAATCAAAACAACCAGAATATGATCTACTAATCTATGCTAGTGACTAAGGAATCTAGCAACATATATATGTGAAATCCCAACAACAACATCATATGTGGGACAGAAATCAACTTGCATTAGAAATATGAAGAATTTTACAACCAATCCTTAGTGTTTACATGCATCTCCATGAAACCAGCTCTTCATCCCCAAAAGCTCCAACTCTAGCTCTCTATGCTCTCTCCAAATGATCTTTGGCCAAGAATCAACCCAACAACATAACAATACCTTCAATGTTCTCTCTTCAACCATGGTTATGAGCTCATATTTATAGGGATTTAATGGATAGAGATGGTTGAGAAATTAGTGGGTGAGGTGGCCTATAATACCCTAGGGTGAGGGATCTCGAACTCAACCAACCCACAACAGTAGGGATAAGCAAGTACACAAGGATTATCATCTAGAAGCCTCGAGAAACTTCTATTTTTCCCTTTTTACTGAGCGTATCGTGCTTCTCCTTCTATGATAGAGCAGTTCTGGTAATAACCGCCTATGGACCAATGGCAATGGGTGGTGGCACCGCTAGTGGACAACCGATGAAAGGCAGTGTGAGCAGGGGTACTGCTCCTTGATAAAGGGGCATGCGCGGTGCTGGGAATTTGTATGACAGATTGATGAAAAACCATTTAGTTTCCACTCCATAAGCTGGGATTCAGGGCAGGTAGGTATGTCAAATGTCTTATCACATGATGGTGACAGGATTTTATTATAATAGAGGCAATTATGCATATGGAATACATTGTTCCCAGTCTACACATTGTTGCTGTGAATGGAATGGATGATGATGTTGCGCTAGAGGAGTGCATAGCGCAATTGATACATATTGACAAAGACTATTTCATTGTAGGCTTCCACTAGTGCATTGATAAAGAACAACAGAAGGCATTCCATGATTTCCATATAAAGAACAAACAATTTCAGGAAGGGGATTTGGTACTACTATACAACAGCAAGTTCTTGAAGCATCCTGGTAAGCTACAAATGCATTGGCTTGGCCCATATCTTGTAAATTATATTATCTCTATGGGTGCAGTTCAATTAGAGCAGTTAGATAGCGTGGTACTTCCAAAGCTCATGAACGACAACCACTTGAGGCCCTATCTATCAAAAGAAGGACCATGCAATGACTGAAGCACTATGCGCTGAAAAAAAAAAAAAAAAAAAAAAAACAAGAGTAGAGTAGATAGAGGAGTGAAGGGCGTGCCAGGAGGGAGTAGCAGCGCAAGCATAGGAGTTAGTTACATAGATTTGTTGGCCCAACTGTGGTAGCCGAAGGGCTGTGATATAGTCAAATCAGCAATAAATGAAAATAGTTAGCCGGTGACACTTGCTAAAATGATGTGCATTTATGGATGATCCAACTATTGGCTTGACAAAATCAACAATGAATTCAGGTGATTAATGCAGGATTTAGTCATGATGTTCGTGGATTGGTCATGTGCTATATGAAGGTCCTCAACACAGGTCGAAAGAACCATTTGATTTGTGTTGAGTCAAGTTGCAGAGAGCATTTGAAGCTGAGTTTTTTTGAAGACGTGTGTAAGTTGTAGAGTGAAGTAATGGGTGTGCTCTAGGGAGGTATATTGGTCCGACATGATGAGAAACCCTGAAATAGTAGAGGTATCGAGTGAGCACAAGTACCCAGTTCAACCAACTGCCATTGTTGAAGAAATAATGAGCATGCCATTTAAATCATCATCGATTCCATGGGGGGAAGCGAAAGGCCCAGAAGCCAAGCTCAACACAACCAAAAAAGCGATAGACAAGAAATTCCATTAGAGCGCAAGGGGAAGGAAATTCCCAGATGGGGTCCTCTAGCTTAGGAGCGGTCAATTCAATGGTTTGCACGGGGATCTCTATGAAGGATATCCCAAGGTACATTGATCCTACCTGCCCTGGTGCGAAACATTAGTGTATGACCAAAAATCAGAAGTATCAACCCAAACTACCGCCGCTGCCAGAAGGGATGACCTGCACCATCGAGATTATCCCTGTGTTGGTCAAGATGAATTCTAAGGACCACAATTTGCTGCTATGGAAGGACATATCGAATGAGCCCTATAATTCATTTCCTACGGTCGTAGGAGCACCCATCCTATGTATTCTGCAGCCATGGGCGGAAGGACTGAACAACTATGGGTTATTGGGGCTTATTAACATGCCACATTTTGGGAAATTAAACGAAGCAAATGCACACGGCAAACAAATTTTGGCATGTTTTAATGGAGGAATGTTGTGGTTGGACCCACCAATCATGCTCACGGTGGATTTGGTTTCTGAAATTACAGGATTGTCGAAGGATGGGGAAGACCCATCGTAGTATTTCAAAGGATGAGATAATGATAAGCATATGGCGGTATGGTTGAAGGAGCAGTATGATTTGCAATACAATAGTAGAGCCTATCACTTCGACAACATCAATGAAAAAACGATGTGTATTGGAACCTGAATACTACCAAGTAATATTGTCTGAAATAATCTCCTTGCTCATTGCACTTCGGGACTTATTGCATGTGCACGATCGCAGTTCAGGCTGGAGAGCGACGTTTTCTTATAATTTTCTACTAATATTTATCACATTGGTAGCTTGGATGGAGCCAGAGGAGTACCAATGAATGATGGTCAAATATGCTAAGGTGTGCAATGATGAACGATATCAAAACTTATGGTGGGTGGAGGAGGCCAGTGAGCAAATAGATTGTGTGGTCCACTTTTGGGTCTACTAGGAGGCATTGCAAGAAGCAACGATCAAAATGTCAAGTTTACCAGACGTAGCAGCAGTGAAATACTAGAAAATTATGGGGATCTCCATCGGATCACACACTATTCAGATCCAAGCACGTCGCGACCCTGATAAGCAATGGCTACCCATGGCCTATAAGGTGACAGATGAAGAATTGGAAGCAATGGTTTAGGATTGGCCTGCAGAATGGCGCGACCTAGTTAATGTAAATGAAGTATCAAAGGGGCCACCTGCAGATGCCTTTGAAGATCCTACACGCCAAGAGCAAAGTCTTCATGAGTCTGATGGAGAGTCATCGACCAATATTTATATAGACGCACAGGGAATCCTCAATGATATTAGAATGAAGCACATAATGGAGCATGATGCCGGTAGTAGTACTAGATTAGTGTTGGAGGCCCGATTGCAGTGGCTTATTAAGGCCATCATAGATTCATCTAATACAGCAGAGACTGCAATGCGCCAGTCCACCCAGGAAGGCTTTGTCGAGGTAAGAAACAATTTGGATTCTATTTATAATACTACTTTGAAGAGAGAACCAGAGAGTGTCCCTTTGCAGGAATTCTCGTCAATTAGCACCAAGCCGCGGGCTATGAACATCCAGGTTCCACTGACTGTAATCGACGCAAGAAATGCAGATGTGACTTCCTCACTGCACCACCTACAAAGTATCGCCATGGATATCAACAAGCTATTAACCCATACTTTAGTACACATGCAGTGGGTCGCCATCTAAGAGTTGGCTCATAGGCAGAAGGAGCTCAGCGACTGGTACCTGCAGTTGCGGGATGAAGACAAGAAGCTCAAGAAGGAAATAGAAGGGTTGAAACAATGAAAGGAGTAGTTCACAACATAAATAGTGCAGGAGATTGAATCCTTGAAGATGACACAGGATGAAATTGCAAGGAAAGCTACTATGGAGATTACTACATTGAAAAAGGAAATCGACGACCTTGTTATTGAAAATGCACATCTATTTTCTAGGAGAGGCAAGGTCGAAGAGGTTGTTGATGTGGCCTATCAACACATCCACGAAAGCACAATAGAACTGGATGCAGTCGCTAATGCCAAGTGACTTTGAGAAGTCATTGTGTAGCTCCAGATGGGCAACATCTTGCTAAATTCTATGGTATACCTAGACACACCACGAGAGCAGGTTGCGTAGTGAAAGGCCGCCATTGAAGAGATTGTGATACAGTTTGATGAACTAGAGAAATATGCTAAGAAGATCGTCGAGGTAATGACACCATTTTGGGGTAATATTGTTAACGATGAGCAGCTATAACAACTTACAATGCAATTACAGGAAGTTGAGAACCAGTTGGCCACACTGAAGAGATCACTGCAGACCATGCCTCTCATTGTGTCAATCATGCGATCCACCGAGTTGAAGGAGCAGCAACAACGGGTGGTAAAAGCTTAGGAACAACAGCAGAAATGCAGCGACCAGATAGATGAGTTCCAAGATATTGGAGCCCAACTATCGACAAAATCTATTGTTGTGCTACAAGTTGTGCATGATGGTAAGAAGGAAATCAATGCAAAGATGGTGGAGCACCTGTTGAAGCAATATCACCTTATGTGTCAGGATGTTGCTAAGAAATTCAAAACACAGGTCACCAAAATTTCTTAGTAATACAACGACTTCAAGATGAAGAACAAAAATTACACCATGTCCATATGATGTGGCTTGAGGACAATCCACAAGAATTTGTTAGGGGCATGTTGGGAAGTGGTTGGAGGTAAGTGAGTTGTGTAGCATATAGGATGCTCCGCATACTCATGTGGTAACATGCAAGGAAAAGATAGCACGATAGGAAAAAAATAGTTCACTTTTTGATATTTTCATGTCACTTTTTGTACTTGTTGACCATTTCTTCAGAATATTGGTCCTTAGTGATTAAGTCAGTTAGAAGTTAGTTAGAAGTGGACCTTGAATGTAAAGGCGCAAGCCTATAAATAGAAGAATTATGCATGTAACAAATAATGATATAGCTGGAGAATGAATACTGGATGTAACACTCGACAAAGTGATATTGGATCTTTGTTTGTTTTTTATCTACTAGTTGTTATGCGGATTTAATATGATGCGATGTGGATTGATATGAACTATTTTTTCCCGTTATCTTTTCCTATTTTACATTGTTGTGATTCTGATGATGAATGATGAATAGATATGCATATGAATGGATAACGTGATGGTTTCATATTATGGATATTGTCATCTTTTAGATCTATTTTCTCCACTGGTGTGGAAATTGAACCCAAGAGATAGAACAATTACACTCACAAAATTTCTAATCAAACATGCAAAATTCACACCAAAGGAGACTGAAATTGGAGCATAACACTAATCTGTATTGAGTAAGTGTACAATAGCCAACCTTATGAAGTAATAGGCTTCTGTAATATATAATTAAATGTGAGAATCGAATGCATAAATATGCCATTCAAAATAGTAAAAATGCAAGCTTACCAAAACTAGTCAAATCCCTCATAGGTGCATAAAGCAGTTTCCAAATCTAGGTAGATGCTCATGAATTTGCTAAGTTAAGTGGGAAATATAAAGAGGAATGGAAAGAAAACTCATACTTGATTTTATTTTAAGAAAAGGAGGGAGTATTATGTGGGGAAAAAACAAGGCAACTACACCTACTTTGGCTTGTCCTTTTTCCTTAATTCAAAAATAAAACAAGGCATCTTTTTAGAAAAAATAGATATGCACTTTAGAGAATCTAGAATAAAGAAGACATGCTAAATTGGGTTTCCAGGATGTTTCCCAAGTGCTTCATGACTCATTTTTAGCATCTGTTGACTTCTAGGTCATGTCACAAAGGCAACTAGCATAGAATGGAATCTAGGAAACTAGGTAATAAGACAAAAATAATTAAATTAATGTCTAATGTAGGTAACTATGGGTTGATTATTCTAACACCCCCCCTTAATCCTGAATTTATGAGTAAATATAAGAAAACTATAGGGCCTATCAACAAGGCTTAGTCACACTTTACATACTGCTTCTCCATACAACCAAGGAAAGAGGCAAAAACCCAGTGGGAAAATCCTCCCTTAAACATGGACATGAAAAAGAAAATTTGGAAATCTTGTCATCAATCATGCTTCACAGCATGATCAGCAATCCCCAGCAGTGATTTGAGATTGCTGAATGTCTTTTAACAAAAAAATTTAGTGAAGATGTCTACTACTTGTTTAGAAGATGCATAGAAGAGTAGGTCAATGGTACCATCATGCACAAGCTGTCTGATGTAGTGCATATGGATCTCAATGTGCTTGGTTCATTGTCTCTAAACTGGATCATTGCATATTTGAATGGTGCTCTGATTATCATAGTAGATGATATTTGAAAACTATGATTCGAAGCCACATTCTCCAAGTATCCCCTGCAACCACAAACATTGAGTTCTTGCATTTACAACTCCTCTATACTCTGCTTCTATAGATGAGAGTGCTATGGAACTCTGCTTCTTGCTTGACCAGCTGATTCATTCTTCTGGAAGCATGAACACATATCTTGATGTAGACTTTCAATTTGTGTTGTCACCTACCCAATCACTGTCAGCAAACCCAATCAAATCAAGATCAAATTTTTCTTTGTAGAAGATCCCATGAGTTCTTGTTCCTTAAACAAAGTTTAGGATCCTTTTGGCTTCTCTCCAGTGGATCTCACGAGGCTGATCCATGTATCTCGAAGCCACACTAACTGCATAAGATATATCAGGTCGATTTTGTGTAAGATAAAGCAAATACCAAATCAACTGCCTATACAATATATTATTTTCCATAGCAGAAGAACCTGCTTCTTCAAGCTTAACTCCTGAAAGGAAGGGAGTCTTGCTTGGCTTGAAATATTTCATGTTGAACTTGTTACGAAAATCCAATTAAAACGTGGACTGATGTACTTTGATTCCATGTTGAGATTGAGCAATTTTGAGACCCAATAATTGGCTCAACAATCCCAAATCTGTCATAGAAAATGCATGGTTCATTCCATCCTTCAAGGAGACAATCTCTTTCTTTGAACTTCTTGTAATCAGTAGGTCATCCACATACAAGACAATAATGATCAAATAACCATGAATAAGCTTCAAATATAAATTAGTATTAGACTTGCATCGAACAAAACTCAATGATAGCAAAAAGCCATCAATCTTGGCATACCAAGCCCTGGGGGCTTGCTTGAGCCCATACAATGATTTATTTAACCTGCAAACTAAATATGGATTAGAAACAAACCATTTAGGTTTATGCATGTAAATATATTCAGTGATATCTCCACTTAGGAAAGAACACTTCACATCCATGTGATGTACTTCCCACTGCTTCGAAGCTGCAATGTCTAGAGCTAGCCTTATAGAGTCCATATTTTCCACTAGTACAAAGGTTTCATTGTAGTCAATACCATGTACTTGTGAGTATCCCTTGGATACAATTTTTTCCTTATATTTCAAAGGTGAACCATCAGTAACAAACTTAGTCTTGAAAACACCCTTACATTGAACTAGCTTCCTCCTTGGGGGAAGATCAACCAGTTCCCAAGTGTTGTTCTTCTGGAGCGAGATGAATTATTCTTTCATGGTTGTTTGCCATATTGTATCATGTGTTGCATCTTCATATGTCTGTGGATATTATTCAACCATCAGATAGAACTTCTTATCAAATAGAGGACCTTTCACACAAAGGGCACTCTCAAATTGAGATCTAGTCCTCGTAGTGTCACTAGGATTTCCATCTAGTTCCCCATCTGCATGTACAGTATTTGCTGCCGATTTTTTTCTTGTAGGACTGTTAGGATATGCAATCAAATCATCATTATCAGAAATATTAGAATCAGCAAAATCATCAGCCTCTTCACTTACAATCACTGGTTTTGGTGGTGAAGAGGACTCTCCAACTTCAATTGCTGCTAAAGGATCTTCTTGGAACTAAACACTTCTTTCAATGAAATATTTGTTAGTGCTCAAGTTGATAATCTTGTACCCTTTTGAATCTTCAGAATACCCAACAAATAGGCAGTTGGAATTCTAGCTCAAGCCTTTGAGCCAAAAATACTGAAATGGGTCACATTTAGGTTGTGCCCACTCCAAGCTTCGAAAGGAGTCATACAATCAATTTGGTTATGAGGAACCCTATTTTGGATGTAGGATGCACATTTTATATCCTCAGCCCAAAAATTTGGTGGCAAATTCTTAGCCTCCATCATGCAGGTTTCCATCTCCTTCATTGAACTGTTCTTTCTCTCAGCAACACCATTTTGTTGTGGTGTGTAAGATATCGAATGCTGCATCTAAATACCTGCATATTTAGAATATTGAATGAAATCATACTTGACATACTCACCATCATTTTCAGATATGAGGATCTTTAGTTTCCTCCTAGACTAGTTTTCAACCAAGGCTCTAAAGAATTTGAAGAGGTCAAAAACTTCAGACTTATGCTTTAGGAAGTGAACCCAAAAATACCTAGAAAAGTCATCTATGAAGGTGAGTGGATATTTGGATTGAATCATGGACATATGAGGGAATTGACCAGCATTGTCACTGTGGATCATCTCAGGAGGTGCAGAGGTTCTCTCATGACTAGGTTTCTCATACTTGTGATCTGGGTGTTTTCCTAGGATACAACCTTGACAAACTCTCTTAGAAAACTTGATCTTTGGTAACTGTATGACCATATATTTTTCACTCAAATCATCAAGATACTTGTAGTTAAGATGGATAAATATTTCATGCCAAATATTGCTTGCTTCATTACCATGAATCATAAGAGCAAAGGGGTTTGAGTAGGGTATAAAATGGGAAAACGTGTATACCTTCAAAGTGTGATCAACAACACCTTTTACTATGACTTTACCATTAGAAATATCAGTGATTTCAACATCATCAGGGGAGAATATGACCTTCTTTGGAGACCCAGTATGAGTCATCTGATACACTGACAAGATATTAGAGGCAAGACCTGGAACATACAACACATTACTGAACTTACAATGGTCAAGATCAATCCTTCCCTTCCCCAAACTACCAGTGAGAGAGTCATCTGCCAAAGATATTTGTGGACCTTTCAACATGTAAAGAGAGGAGAATGTATCTTTTGTCAAAACCATATTTAGAAGCTCCATATTCTATGATGAAGGTAGGTGAGCTTGATGTGCTAGGAACCAAGGCATGTAATCTCTCTCTGACCTCTGAATTTGATCCTTCTTCCATCTTCTTTGAGCAATCAGGAAGGGAGATGTTATTCTTCCCTAGGAGTTGGTTCAACATGTCAATTTTATTGTTCATACAAGAGCTCTCAGGATGGTAGCCCTTACTGCAGTATGCGTACTTTCTCATTTCTCCTTTGTTCTTCTTCTTCTGGGAGTTATTCTTGGAACCTTGGGGCTCCTCTTGAGACTTGTTCTTGTCTCTATTTTTCTCTGGTGGAGTTTTATCTTTTCTCTTGATTTTTGAATCCACCCTTGAATATCCAGCAACCAAAGCTTGTTCTTTGGAAGGTTTGATGGTGCCCATCATCATCAACTTATCTTGCTCTTGTGTGAGGGATTCCATGAACTATTCAAGCTTAGGAATCTTCCAGGCTCAAGATGTCAACTTGGTGGCATGGAAGGTCGAAACAAACACTGAATAGTCAAGACCAAGCTTAGAGACTATGGCCAAAACTAGTTTCTCTTCCTTCTTTTCGATCCCACACAGTTTCAACTGCAAAACAAGGGCGTTAAACTTATAAAAGTAGAGTTGCAATGATTTGAAGCTGCTAGGACTCAAGTAGATCATCTCATTCTCAATTTGATGTTCTCTCATCTCATCTGTCTTTCCAAAAATATCTTATATCTTCTCCCACACTTCATTAGGTGATGTCAATTCATCATGATGGAAGAGGATGTCTCTTGAAATGCTCAGACACCAAAGACCATAGGCCTCATCCCTCCTATTGTGCTATTTCATTTTCTCTATAAATGGATTGGTCTCTACCTTGTTAGAATAATCAACCCATATTTAGCTACCTTAGACATTAATTAATCCAATTTTTGTCTTATTTGCCTAGTTTCCATATTCCACCTTATGCAAGTTGTCCTCCACACATCCATAGTGGTCAAACTTGATAAATTTGAGTCATGGAGCACTTGGGAAACCTCTTGGAATCAAATCTTCTTTATATATGGCGTCCCTAGTGCATGTCTTCTTTTTCTGCTTTATTGCCTACTTTTTTTGAGTTTTAAGGCAATTGGGAAAGTTTGACTAGGTGAAGTTAACTTGTTTTTTTTTCCTCAACATCCTGCACTCTTTTCTCCTATGAAAAGCATGTATGATTTGTCCTTCCACCATCTATTAGCTTGCCTAATTTATTTTTCCAATTCGTGAGCTCCTAGATAGATTTGGAATGTGCTTTATGCACCTATGGGGGATTTACTTAGATTTAGTAAGCCTGCTTTTGACTAAATTCGAATGGCATATTCATGCATTCGAATCTCTCATGTAATTATTTATTGTGGTAGCCTATGACTTCATAGGGTTGGCTATTGTACACTTCTTTAATACAGATTAGTGTTCTACTCCATATTCAGTCTCCTTTTGTGAGTAATTTGCATGTGTAATTGACAATTGTTGTGAGTGTAATTTCTCTAACACATGGGTTCAATTTTCACATGGTATAATAGCCTTTGGAGATCGATTTCTCTCCTTCCAATTTGTTTTACAGGTTTGACATCATTGACTGGGAGCATTCTACTGACTAAGGGGACAATTTCTGAGCTATGGATCAATCTCAGAAGATCATCTTAACTCCATTTAACTTCTTTGAATGGAAAGCAGAGATGGAGATACTGTTGAGAGAGAAAGGCCTCTACATAGTGACTATGGCAATAGAAGCAGAGCCCAATGCAGCTATAGAGAATATTAAATGGCACAACAGGAGGGATGAGGCCTATGGTCTCCTGTGTCTGAGTATATCCAGAGACCTCCTTTTCCATCTTCATGGATTGACATCACCGAATGAAGTATGGGAGAATCTTGTTGATCTTTTTGGAAAGACAGATGAGATGAGGGAACATAAAATTGAAAATAAATTTATCTCCCTGAGTCCCAATAGCTTTGAATCCCTGCAACTCTATTTTTCCAAGTTCAAAGCCCTTGTTTTGTAGCTAAAACAATGTGGGATCAAAAAGAAGGATGACCAGCTTGTCTTGGCCATACTCTCGAAGCTTGGCCCTAACTATTCAGTGTTTGTTTCGACCTTCTATGACACAAAGTTGACAGCTCAAGCCTAGAAAATGCATAGCCTTGCAGATTTCATGGAATCTCTCACACAAGAACAAGATAAATTAGTGATGATGGGCACCATCAAACCATCCAAAGACCAAGCTCTGGTTTCTAGATATTCGAGGGTGGATTCAAAAAGAAAGAACAAAGATAAAAATCCACTTGAGCAAAAGAGAGGCAAGAACAAGTCTCCAGAGGAGCCTCAAGGTTCCAAGAAGAACCCCCAGAAGAAGAAGAACAAAGGAGAAATGAGCAAGTGCGCATACTGCAGTAAGGGAAATCATTCTGAAAGCTCTTGCATGAAGAAGCAAATTGACATGCTGACCCAACTCCTAGAGAAGAATGGCATCTCCCTTCCATATAGCTCAAAGAAGAGGGAAGGAGGATCAAATTCAGAAGATAGAGAGAGAGTTCATGCATTGGTTGCTGGCACATCAAGCTCACCTAGTTTCATCATTGATTCTGGAGCTTCAATACATATGGTTTCGACCAAGGAGGCATTCACCTCACTTGACATGTCGAAAGGTCCACCAATAGTACTGGGAGATGACTCTCTCACTGAAATTTTTGGCAAAGGGAGGATTGATCTTGACCATGGTAAGTTCAGCAATGTGTTGTATGTTCCAGGTCTTGCCTCTAACCTCTTATCAGTGTATCAGATGACCCACATAGGGTCTCCAAAGAAGGTCATATTATCCCTCGATGAAGTTGAGATCACAGAGATCTCAAGTGGTAAATTCATTGCAAAAGGAGTTGCAAATCACACTTTGAAGGTATACATGTTCTCACACTTCCTACCCTACTCAAACCCCTATGCTCTTTTGATTCATGCTAATGAGGCAAGCAAGCTTTGGCATGAAAGATTTGGCCACCTAAATTACAAGTATCTTTTTTATATTAGTGAAAAATAAATGGTCATAGGGTTACCAAAGATTAAGTTTTCCAAATGAGTCTGTCAAGGTTGCATCCTAGGAAAACACCCAGAGCATAAATTTGAGAGAGATAGTCATGAGAGAACCTATGAACCTCTTGAGTTGATCCATAGTGATGTTTCTATCCCATTTCCTCATATGTCAATGAGTCAGGCCAAATATGCATTGACATTCATAGATGACTTTTCCAGGTATTGCTGGGTTCACTTCCTGAAACACAAGTTTGAAGTTTTTGGCCTCTTCAAAGTCTTTAAGGCTTTGGTTGAAAACCAGTCTAGGAGGAAACTCAAGGTCCTCAGATATGAAAATGGTGGTGAGTATGTGAAGTCTAAGTTTATTCAATATTTTGCAGTTGCAGGTATTCATATGTAGCATTCTATCCCTTACACACCACAGCAGAATGGTGTTGCTGAGAGGAAGAACAGATCACTGAAAGAGATGGCAACCTGCATGATGGAGGCTAAGACTTTTCCACCAAAGTACTGGGCCGAAGCTATAAAATATGCAGCCTATATCCAAAATATGGTGCCTCATAAACATCTTGAAGTTATGACTCCTTTCGAAGCATGGAGTGTGCACAAGCCAGATGTGACCCATTTCAGGATTTTTCGCTCAAGGGCTTGGGCTAGAATTCCAATAGAAAAGAGGAAGGCTTTGCAGCCCCAAATCCAAGAGTGTCTATTTGTTGGGTACTCTGAATATTCAAAAGGGTACAAGCTGATCAATTTGAGCATAAACAAAGCCTTCATTGAAAGGTGTGTTTAATTTCAAGAAGAGCCCCTAGCAGCAGTGGAAGTTGGAGAATCCTCTTCACCACCAGAACCTCTGAATGTAAGTGAAGAGATAATTGAACATGTTGATTCTGATATGTCTGATAATGATGATTTGATTGCATATCCTAACAGTGCTACAAGACCAAAATGGGCATCCAAGACCATTCATGCAGCTAGAGAACTAGCTGGAAATCCTAATGATCCTAGGAGGACTAGATCTCAGTTTGAGAGTGCTCTGTGCATGAAAGATCCTATTTTTGTAGAGAAATACTATCTGATGATTGAATCAGATCCAAAGACATATGAATATGCAGCAAATGATCCAATATGGCAAGCAGCCATGAAGGAAGAGTTCAGCTCACTCCAGAAGAGCAACACTTGGGAGCTGATTGATCTTCCCCCAGGGAGGAAGCTAGTTCAATGTAAGTGGGTGTACAAAACAAAATTTTCTGCTGATGGTTCAGCTCTGAAGTACAAGGAAATATTGTTAGCCAAGGGATACTCATAGGTTCATGGCATAGACTACAATGAGACCTTTGCACCAGTGGAAAAGATGGACTCCATCAGGCTAGCCTTAGCCATTGCAGCTTCAAAGCAATGGGAAGTACATCACATGGATGTGAAGTGTGCTTTCCTGAATGGATATATCACTAAAGAGATATACATGGAGCAGCCTCAAGGATTTTCTACTAACCCATCTCTTGTGTGTAGGCTAAAGAAGTCATTGTATGGGCTTAAGCAAGCCCCCAGGGCTTGGTATGCCAAGATTGATAGCTTTCTGCCATCACTAAACTTTGTTCGATGAAAATCAGATCCAAATGTATATTTAAAGCTGATTCATGGTTCATTAATGATAATTGTTTTATATGTTGATGACATTCTCATTACAGGAAGCTCAAAGGATGAGATTGCCTCCTTGAAGGATGCAATGAACCATGCCTTCTCAATGACAGATTTGGGCTTATTGAGCCAATTCTTGGGGCTCGAGATTGCTAAAACCAAATAATGAATCAAAGTACATCATTCCAAGTATGCCTTGGATTTGTTGAACAAATTCAAGATGAAGGATTGCAAGCCAAGCAAGACTCCTTTCCTTTCAGGAGTGAAGCTTGAAGAAGTTGTTTCTTCACCTATGGTAAACAATACACTGTATAGGCAATTGATTGGATGTTTGTTGTATCTTACACATACTAGACCTGATCTTTCTTATGCAGTAAGTGTGGCTTCAAGATACATGGATCAGCCTCATGAGATCCATTGGAGAGAAGCCAAAAGGATCCTTAACTTTGTTCAGGGAACAAGGACACATGGGATCTTCTATAAAGCTAAATCTGATCTTGATTTGATTGGGTTTACTGATAGTGATTGGGCAGGTGATAGCACATATCGAAAGTCAACATCAAGATATGTGTTCATGCTTGCAGAAGGGCCAATCAGCTGGTCAAGCAAGAAACAGAGTGCCATTTCACTCTCATCTACAGAAGCAGAGTACAGAGGAGTTGTAAATGCAGCAACTCAATGTTTATGGTTGCAGGGGTTACTTGGAGAGTGTGGCTTTGAATCAGAATAATCAACTACTATCTACTATGATAATCAGAGTACCATTCGAATCTACAATGATCTAGTTCATAATAAGAGAACCAAACACATTGAGATACATATGCACTACATCAGACAGCTTGTGCATGATGGCACCATTCACCTACTCTTCTGTTCATCTTCAGAACAAGTAGCAGATATCTTCACCAAATTTTTTTGTGAGAAGACATTCAGAAATATCAAATCACTACTGGGGATTTCTCATCATGTTGTGAAGCATGAGTGATGACAAGATTTCCAAATTTTGTTTTTCAGTCCATGTTTAAGGGAGGATTTTTCCCACTGGGTTTTTGCCTCTTTCCTTGGTTAAATGGACATGCAGTATGTAAAGGGTTACTAAGCCTTGTTGCTAGGCCCTATAATTTTCTGATATTTTACTCATAATTCAGGCTTAAGGGGGGGGTGTTAGAATAATCAACCCATAGTTAGCTACCTTAGACATTAATTAATCCAATTTTTGTCTTATTTGACTAGTTTCCATATTCCACCTTATGCAAGTTGTCCTCCACACATCCATAGTGTTAAAAATTGCTAAATTTGAGTTATGGAGTGCTTGGGAAACCTCTTGGAATAAAATCTACTTTATTCCTGGCCTCCCTAGCACATGTCTACTTTTTCTGCTTTATTGCCTGTTTTTTCAGAGTTTTAAGGCAATTGGGAAAGTTTGACTAGGTGAAGTTAACTTGTTTTTTTGTCCTCAACATCCTCCACTCTTTTATCCTATGAAAATAATCTATGAGTTGTCCTTCCACCATCTATTATATTTCTTAATTGATTTTTCCAGTTTGTGAGCTCCTAGACAGATTTGGAATGTGCTTTATGCACCTATGGGGGATTTGCTTAGATTTAGTAAGCCTGATTTTGACTAAATTTGAATGGCATCTTCATGGATTCGAATATATCATGTAATTATTTATTTTTTCAGCCTATGAATTCATATGGTTGGATATTTTACACTTATTCAATACAGATTAGTGTTCTGCTCCATATTCAGTCTCCTTTTGTGAGTAATTTGCATGTGTAATTGGCAATTGTTGTGAGTGTAATTGTTCTAACACCTGGGTTCAATTTCCACATACCTCACTTGCCATATTCAACCTATAGAGACCTTTTTCTCCCAACAATATCTCCATGTTATATTTCCACTCAAATAAATTGAATGGAGTCAAGATGATCTTCTAAGATTGGTCCATACATCAGAAACTGTGCGCTCTAGTCAGCAGAATGAGCTCCTAGTCAAGATGTCGAACTTGAAACAGCAATATGGAATGATATAAATCAATATACAAAGGCTCTTATACCATGTGGAAATTTAACCCAAGAGATAGAACAATTACACTCACAAAATTGCTAATCAAACATGCAAAATTCACACCAAAGGAGACTGAAATTGGAGCATGAAACTAAGCTGTATTGAGTAAATATACAATAGAAAACCTTATGAATTAATAGGATTCTGTAATATATAACTACATGAGATAATCAAATGCATAAATATGGCATTCGAAATAGTAAAAAAGTAGGCTTACCAAAACTAGTTAAATCCCCCATAGGTGCGTAAAGCAGTTTCCAAATCTAGTTAGATGCTCACGAATTTGCTAAGTCAAGTGGGAAAGATAAAGAGGGATGGAAATAAAACTCATACATGATTTTATTTGTAGAAAAGGAGGGAGGATGATGTGGGAAAAAAACAAGGCAACTGCACCTAGTCTAGCTTTTCCTTTTTCCTTAATTCAAAAATAAAACAAGGAAACTTTTCAGAAAAAGAAGATATGCGCTTTAGAGAATCTGGAATAAAGTAGACATGCTAAATTGGGTTTCTAGGATGTTTCCCAAGTGATCCATGACTCATTTTTAGCATGTGTTGACTTCTAGGACATCTAGAAGGCAACTAGCATAGAATGGAATCTAGGAAGCTAGGTAATAAGACAAAAATAATTAAATTAATGTCTAATGTAGGTGACTATGGGTTGATTATTATAATAGTAGGTAGATCTAATATAACGATGAATGAATAAATACGACATGATGAATGGTTCAATAGATCTAGAAATTAAGTTGATGAACCTCTAATGCCCCAACCCTCCTCTATACTGCGAAAACTTGGTTCTGACATCCCTCCCTTGAACATCTCAAGTGAGACATCATGTTCCTTGCGGGTGTTGCTAGACATGGTAAAACCTGTATGGGACGATGCTCAGGGAGATCGTGGTGTGTTGAGCGTCGACAGAGTGGAACCCCTTTCAACTGGGTTTTGTTGGTCATGATTGCACCAACACTTCCTCAATTGCTTTATGATATGAATAATGGTTGTCTGTGCTTATAGATGTTCCCTTGTTATGACGGAAAGGAAATCACATTTAAACAATTTGGCTAATGGAAACCTGCTATTCAAATGTTGACTTGGAAATATAAAGAAGATGAAACAACATGTCAAAATATTCTCATGCTTCCATAAATGTTGTACCATTGTACGTATTCCTAATTTAAATTCCTTCAAATTAATACCAACGAATGCTACAACGAGGATACTCAACATTAGGGATACAAGATACATGATACTCTACAACAAGGATATTCATTTGTCCTTTTTGGGGGTTCAATCATCCATGAGTACATAAAATGCACAGGCAACAATATTTCAACCTACAATAATGCTTCATATTAGCAAAGAATCCAATTTCATGCATCATGTAGTGATGCCAATCTCTAAAAATGACTTCTTTTTAGTACTCATTCAATAATGATTGTGACTGCAACAACAAATTCAAGATATTTTCAACTACATCTCTGTAAACTTTGATTCTTTAGGTTCCTTGTGTTCCATAGTCAATACCCCCAATTCCTTTCAAAGGTTCATCAAGTATAAAAAAAATTGCGTTAAACATAACATCTTTTCTTTTATGGTAAAAATTGTGGACTGCTGCACTTCTAGAACCTGGTATTGAGATTCAAGAACCACGTAGAATATTTTCACACTACACAAAACCCAGTGCTGAGATTCATGAACTACATACACTATTTTCACACTAACCAGAACTTGAATTTTTATTTATAGGCTTATTTGTCTCACCTATGGGATCCAATGTGTGTATAAAGGTCATTTCTAATAACTGTAGAAGTCACCTCATGCATTTCAACCCAAATAAAAACTATTGAGAATTATGATATAAAATGGGAAATATGAAAATTCAGTTTGGTGGAGCTTAGGTTAGTTTAATAGCTAATTTCTTACAATGGGGTCTTAAATTATTCAAATAAGTTTTTGAGATATAAATACTCCACATGTTGATGTAATTGTAACCTCAGAATGTATTCACTTGTATATCTTATATTGTATTTAATTGTACCTCGATGTTCATATTGGGAGAATCATTAATATAATAAAGTTATGTAAAGTAATAGAGGTTAAAACTCCATTGTAAGTCGGGGAAATAGTCTTGGTTTATCCCACAATACTGAGAGGGGGGGGTGAATCAATATTGACCTTTTTAAACCAAAACACAAAATAATCAACAATTATGACACAAATTTTATCATGGAAACCTCAAAGAGAAAACCAACAACTCATACTCATTAATAAGATGAATTTACAAAATTATTTATCTGCTACAATAGAAAGGATGCAAGATACACCCTAGTTTTTTCCTATAGCTACACACTAGGATGTTAGAACACCCCTTATGGTTTTCTGCCTGTTTTTAATAGACAAGGATGCTACGACACCCTGTTCTCCAGCTACGAGTGGAAGGAGGATTTGACCCCCCTGCAGACCTATGGTATGCACTAGCACCTCCTTTCCGCCCTAATATGATTTCATTCAGACCGTGGAATAGCTATAATCTATTCACTATGGACACTATTAAACGTGTTAACAGAGACACTTCATTTAGAACACAAAAAATTATTTAAATACCTAGTACCTTCATCATTTAAACACAACTCTTCATTGCTATGTCTTTTCGATTTGGGTCATGACTATTTGTTTACAAACACACCCAAATAACACTTACCTCTTCAGTTCATTGCATTCCTTCACCAAATTTTGATGTTTCATTCCTCCCTGGGCCTCAGATCTCAATTTTGTAGCCATGTTTATCGTTCTCTGATATTTCCGCAATGCAAAACTCTTTATGCAATGATATTTACTAGTTTTAATTGGAGCCATTGATCCCATTTTAAAGTATGATCTAGATCGTAGATCTGTTCTACATATTTCCTCCTTGAAATCCCCTTTCCGCATAAAAATTACTTCACAACGATTTCTGATCGTTGATCTTTGTCGGGCGTTTTTCCTGACCGTCGATCTCTAGTTTGCGGGTTGCGGGGTGGAGGATGTCAATCATCCTTTTTATACTATCTGCAAACTTCTTTCCACACTCATATTTTCTGCAATATTTCTTCCACACCATCA
Source organism: Pseudotsuga menziesii (assembly GCA_001517045.1). NCBI lineage: Eukaryota > Viridiplantae > Streptophyta > Pinopsida > Pinales > Pinaceae > Pseudotsuga > Pseudotsuga menziesii. Next base: position 137,866 of record LPNX010821520.1, on the reverse strand, counting down.
ATATTTTGCGGAGTCATTCCTGACCATTTATTTTGCGGATTACGAGATGCGGGATGCGGAATCGCACTTTCCAATTTTTGGAATTCCAGAATTTCCTTTCCGCAATATTATTTTCTGCAACGGTCTTTCCGCATCGTTGAACTATTTTTGGCAGAATTGATCTCAGTCATCCCATCTCCAGATTACGTGATGCGGGATTCCTGACCAACTTTCCTAATTTTCCTCCTCGTAACTTTCCTTGCACATGCGGCTTGCGGGATGCAGGATGTCCGAACAACTTTCCAAATTTGCCTCCTCACAATTTTTCCTCTGCAAGTTTTTCAACCATCGAATTTTTGCGGTCTTATCCACGACTATCTTTTTACCTTTTAGCATGGATCTCATAGATCTTTGTAGACTCTTTATCACCCTTGCAACTTTCGTCATGGATCTCTCCTGAACAGTCAGATCTTTTGTGGTTTACAAAAACCGATCCTTATTCATCATATATCATCATGACTTTTGGATCTGCACGATTTATTTCCAGAAATACTCTACGATAGTTTATTCACCCAAAAAATTGGATGACCAATCTTAGTCATTTAACTTGATATAGGGACATTCATTTGTCATTCACCCTACAATAGGGTCATTCCTTTGTTTATTCTGGATACTTGCAATCTTCAATCTGCCACCATCTCCACTAATTATTCCTTTGTCATTTGTGAATACTTTTGACATCAATGAAAACTATATATTCAACAATCTGCCCCTTTGGCATTGATGGAAATCCTCTAAACATTCCCCCCCTTTGACAATAATGAAAAAGGATCATTTCTTTCTAATAGTTCCCCTGTTAGCATTTCTCCCCCTGATATTTAGCTTTCTCCTCTTAGTACTTTTGTAACGGTATTACTCCCATTTTCTATTTAAGACGCTCAACGGATTCCTTAGGTAGTGGTTTGGTAAAAATGTCAACAATATGTTCTTTTGTGTCAATATATTCTAATTTGACATCTTTTTGAGATACTTGTTCTCTTAGATAGTGATACTTGATTGGTATATGTTTTGTCTTAGAATGCATGATAGGAGTTTTAGACATATTTATAGCACTAGTGTTATCACAGTTGATCGCTATTAGATGTTCATATTTTACAAGTAGATATTCTTGGGTTTGTCTCATCCAAATAACTTGAGTGCAACATGAGGCAGAAACAATATATTCGGCTTTTTTTGTAGAGAGTCAAATGGAGGATTGTTTTTTACTTAACCTTGATACTAAACAACTTACCATAAAAATGCTGCTCCACTAGTACTTTTACGATCATCACCAATTCCTGCCCATTCTGCATCAGTAAATGATTTTAAGGTAAAGTATTGTCCTTTTCGATACCATAAACCATACTCCATGGTACCTTTTAGATATATGAAAAACATCTTTACGTCTGTTACATGTGTTTCTTTGGGACTTGACTCAAATCTATCCACCAATCCAACAACTTGCATCACATCTGGGCTTGTGGTCGTCACATAAAGTAGACTGCCAATCATGGATCTAAATATGGTATGATCTACTTCCATAGATTCATCATCCTTACTTAACTTGCACTCAGTGATCATTGGAGTACCCACAGGTTTGGAATATTCCATTTTAAAATTTTTCAACATACCTTTGATGTACTTAGTTTGAGAGATGAAAATTCCTTTGTTTGTTGGTAAAATTTTAATCCTAGAAAGAAAGTTAATTCCCCCAACATTGACATTTCGAATTCTTTCTTCATTTCGGAGGAAAAATATACACTTAGGATTTGAAGATTGCTTCCAAATATGATATTGTCCACATAGACAACAATAATGATCACTGTTGCAGTGTTTTTCCGGACAATCCGCAGTAGACATTTTTGTTCGACGTTTTGTCCTGATGATGGTTCCAGATTCGGAATGGAAACGTCGACCAAAAATGTCTACTGCGGATTGTCCGGAAAAACACTGCAACAATTTATCTCACCGCAGAAATCTACAAACTGAAATAATGATCATGTTTGTATCTTCTATCTTTAGGCAAAGATTACTTTTAATGGCTCCTCTTTTAAAACCTTGTTGTTTTAAGTAGCTGTCTAGTCTTGAAAACCATGCTTTTGGAACTTGTTTGAGACCATAGAGATCCTTCTTTAGTTTACATACATAGTCATTGTTCTCTGACAAGAGAAATCCTTCATGTTGTTCAATATATACTTCTTCTAATTTTCCATTTATGAATGCAGACTTGACATCCATTTGATATACTTTGAAGTTTTTATGGAATGACAGTGCTAAAAACATGATAATTGCTTCAAGACGAGCTACAGGAGCATAGGTTTCTTCAAAATAAATACCTTCCACTTGGGCATACCCCTTACACACCAATCTTGCTTTATTTCTTATTACTTGACCATCTTGATTGAACTTGTTTTTAAAAATCCATTTGGTTCCTGCAATGTTCTTATTTTTAGGTCTTGGAACAAGTTCCTAGGTCTCATTTTTCTCAATCTAATCCAGTTCTTCATTCATGGCTTTGACCCATTCATCACTTTTGTTGGCTTCTGTAAATTGCTTGGGTTCTATTATTGATAGTAGGACTTATTCAACACCTGGTAATTGTCTTCTTATTTTGACCCCAGCATTTTTATCACCCATGATCTGTGATTCTGGATGGTATTTTTGTATCCTTCTAGATGGATTTTTGGTGTCAGGTCTAGAGGAATCTTCTTCATATTCCTGTGTATCTTCCTCCTCTTTGTATTTTTCTTTGTTATGAATACTCTTATCTTTTTTCCATTCTTCAGTATTGTCATCACATGTATTAATATTTTCAGGGGCTTCTTCTTTCCTTGGTTTTACATCATCTACTTTTACATCAGCACTTTCTTTAATTTTATGTAGTATTTTATTGAAACATATATATTCCTTTTTAGCGGATTAATATCCTAGAAAGATCCCTTCATCAGTCCTAGAGTCAAATTTCCCAAGTTCATCCTCGTTTCTTTTGATGTAACATTTACTTCCAAACACTTTAAAATATTTGACTGATGCTAGTCTTCCATACCATAATTCGTAGGGAGTTTTATCCTTCTTTACTCTGAGTTATGCTCTATGAAGTGTGTAGGCAGCTGTGTATACAACTTCTCTCAAAAAATAGTCTAATAATTTTTCTTCATTAAGCATTGTTCTGGCAGCTTCTGGGATTGTTCTATTTTTTCTTTCAACAACCTCATTCTACTGTGGAGTTTTTGTAGTTGAAAACTGTCTCTTAATTCCATTATTTCCACAGAATTCATTGAATTCATTTGAAGTAAATTCTCCCCCATTATCTGATCTCAAACAATTGGTTTTCACATCAGAATCATTTTTAGCCATTGCTTTGAATATCTTAATTTTTTCAAAAGCTTCTAATTTTTCTTTGAGAAAGGCGACCCATGTCATCCTTATGTAATCATTAATGAGAAACATGAATAGTGATATCCTTGCATAATTTTAGTTCTGTTTGGTCTACAAAGTTCTGTGTGTACTATTTCCAGAGGATGTGAGGTCATATGTTCCTTAGTATTGAAACTGGCTCTGGTTTGCTTCCCATGTTGACAATGCTTACATACTTCATTTAGAGGAGCTACAATTTTTGGAAGATCTCTTATAACTTCTTTTGCACTTATTTTGGCAAGGTTTTCAAAACTTCGGTGTCCCAACCTTCTATGCCACAACCAATTTTCATCTATCATGCTTAAATAGCTTTGGTTTTCATTTTCCAAGATGTATACATTGTTTGCATTTCACTGCAATGCCAACTATCTTCCATGATTTCTTATTTTTGACTTCACATTTTTCTGAGTCAAAGATGCAAATGTAATCGTGGTCGCATTTTTTAGTTACACTGAGAATATTAGGTTTGAGGTTTTCAAATAGCAAGAAATTTTCGTCTTTGATCTTGCCGTTGACAATAGATGTTCCTTTGCCAATTATTTTGGAAGACGTATTATCTCCAAAAGTGACTTTTCCTTTATTATCCTTTAGTGTAATGAATTTGTTTGAGTCACTGGTCATATGTTTTGAGCAACCATTGTCCAAGTGCCATAGGTTTTTTCTTTTGGTTGCACATAGAGAAATCATGGAACTTTCATTTTCTTCCTTTTCTCTCCAATATTCCATCGTTTCATGGTACTCTGAGATTGAGTTGCAATAGTATTCCTTGTAGGAGATTTTAGTTTAAAATCCCTTGCGATATGCCCATGGTTATTACAATTATAGAATTCTATGATGTATTGTTGGAGTAGTGAAAACATATTCTTATTTCCCTTTGTCTTAATGCTTGATGGATTTTTCTTGTATTCAGATTCCTTTCTTTTAGTTATCTAATTTAAAGATTTATGACCAAAATTATTACAAGAATAACAGTAACCTAAAAATATCTGTAGATATCTATTTGGTCTTTTGGGTGCTATATTATTTCAGTTTTTATCTTGAGAAATTAAGCCATCTTTCTTGTTTACTTCTCTTTTTGCTGGAGTCTTTAGTATTTCAGTATAAATTTTCTTACGTCCTTTTTGATTGGTGACAAGAAAATTTTATGTCTTCTTTTTTTTAACAAACCCCAAACTTGAATTATCATTTAATGGTTTTTGGCTACTTAGAATTTCATCTAGAATCCTTGAGTTGTTGTCAAACTTTGATTTCATGGATCCTTCATCAAGCTTTATCTTGAATTGTGTGATCTCCTCTGCAAGTTTTTCAGACTCATGTATTCTTTGTTTGAGATAAAGGTTCATATCCTTTTCAACCTTTTGGGATTCTAGAAGTTGGGCTTCCAACTGACTAATGATAAGATTCGACTATTTTTCTTCTTTCTGCTTTTGTCAAGTTCTTCAATAGCACTGACAAGTTGATATCTTAGGTCCAATTCCCCCTCTACATCTGAGTCAGTATTTGAGGTTTGATTGTCTAGACCCATAAATAAGACTTCAATTTCTTCAGGTTCACTTTCATCTAAATCTTCACTATCTTCCATGGCGTAAACAATTTTCTCGTTTGCATAGGGTTTTATCTTTCTACATTCTCGTCTTGTTTAGTGTAGGTGCATTTGGAGGAAAAATGTCCAATCCTTCCACAATTAAAACACTTTAAAGGTAATTTTCTCTTGTACTTTCATGTCCCTTTCTCAAGTTTACTAATGAAAAGAGATTCCTCATAATTTGGATTTTCTTATTGCTTTTTTAAGGTGGACTTAAAGGCTACTTCCTTTCTCGAATATCCATTTTGTCCTATGCTCATTTCGTATGCAGTGAGAATTCCATGTAGCTCATCGATTGTCATCTTTTTAAGATCATCTCATTCTTCTAAGGTGAATACTTTTGGGTTATACCTCATTGGTAATGGTCTTAGTACTTTACTTACCACTACCTTTTCTTTTAGTTTTCCTCCAAGCCCTCAGATCTCATTAACAACTTCATCTACACGAAGAAGATATTCACCAATATTATCTTCTTCTTTCATGTTATGACTTTCAAACTGACTTCTATATGTTTGAATTTTGGATTCTTTGACTTTAGATTCTCCTTCATAGATTATTTTTAATTTATTCCAAGCTTGTTCGGTACATGTGCATTGCATAACTTTAGTAAATACTGATTGTGTTAAGCCACTTAATATTGCATTTAGAGCTTTGGCGTTACCTTCATATTCTCCTAGTTCAACTGTGTCTATAGGGTATTGGTTTCCAATGTTAAGTTATTTTTGAGTTTATGTCCCAACCTTCCACCCCCCAGGGACATCAGATGACATCTCATTCTAACACTCAAATATGCATAATTTTCTTTGGTAAATAGTGGAGGTTTGTTAGTGGACAGTCCTTCTTGTTGATCCATTTTGTTCCTTGAATCGAAGGAACCAGCTCTGATACCAATTGTTGGTTTATCCCACAATACTGAGAGGGGGGATGAATCAGTATTGACCTTTTTGAAACTGAAACAAAAAATAATCAATAATTATGACACATATTTTATCGTGGAAATATCAAAGAGAAAACCACCAACTCATACTCATTAATAAGAGGAATTTACAAAAAAATTTATCTACTACAGCAGAAAGGATGCAAGATACACCCTAGGTTTTTCCTATAGATATAGACTAGGATGCTACAACACCCCTTATGGTTTTATGCCTGTTTTTAACAGATAAGGATGCTACAACACCCTGTTCTCCAGCTACGACTGGAAGGAGTCTTCAACCCCCTATAGACCTGTGGTCTACCCTAGCACCTCCCTCCCACCCTAATCTAATTTTATTTAGACTGTGCAATAGTTTTAAGCTATTTACTATGGAATCTATTAAACTTGTTAACAGAGACACTTCATTTAGAACACAAAAATTCATTTAAATACCTAGTACCTTCATCGTCTCAACACAAATATTCATTGCTGCGTATTTTGGATTTGAGTTGTGACTGTTTGTTTACAAACACACCCAAATAATAGTTACCTCTTCAATTCGTCGCATTACTTCACCAAATGTCGACGTTTCATTCCTCCCTTAGCCTCAGATCTCAATTTCGCAACCCTATTTATCGTTCTGTGATATTTCCACAATGCAAAACTCTTTCTGCAATGATGTTTACTAGTTTTAATCAAATCTATTGATCCTATTTTCAAGTACAATATGGACCCTACATATGTTCTACATATTTCCTCCTTGAAATCCCCTTTCCGTATCAAAATTACCTCACAACTATTTCTGACCATTGATCTTCATCGGGCGCTTTTCCTGACCGTCGATCTCCAGTTTGTGGGATGTCAGATGTCAATCATACTTTTTAGCCTTTCTGCAAACTTCTTTCCACACTCATATTTTCCAAAATATTTCTTCTGCACCGTCGATCTTTTGTGGAGTCATTCCTAACCGTTGATCTTGCGAATTGCATGATGCAGGATGCAGAATCGCGTTTTTCGATTTTCAGACTTCCACAATTTCATTTCCGCAATATTCTTTTCCACAAGGGTATTTCCATACCGTTGATCTATTTTTGGTGGGATTCATCACAGCTGTCTGATCTCCATATTGCAGGATGCGGGATGCCCAACCAAATTTCCTAAGTTTCCTCCTCACAACTTTCCTTCCACATGTGGCTTGTGGGATCCGCGATGTCTGGCCAACTTTCTAAATTTTCCTCCCTGCAAATTTTCCTTCACAGTTTTTTCAACCGTCAGATATTTTTTGTCTTCTCCACGACCATCGCTTTACCTTTTAGTGTGGATCTCATAGATATTTGTAGACTCATTATCTCCACTGCAAATTTCATCACAAATTTTTCCTAGACCGTCAGATCTTATGTGGTTTACGAAAACCGATCCTTATTCATCGGATCTCATAATGACTTTGTGGATCTGTATGATTTCTTTACAGAAATCCTCTGCGATAGTTTATTCAGCCACAACATTGGATGATCAATCTTATCTATTGAACTTTCTATAGGGTTATTCGTTTTTCATTCACCCTACAACAATGTTATTCCTTTGCTTATTCTGGATACCTGCAACCTTCAGTATACCACCATCTCCATTGATTATCGCCTTGTCATTTGTGAATACTTTTGACATCAATTACAACTATAAAATCAACAATATCCCCCTTTGGCATTGATGGAAATCCTCTAAACAAATAGTTCCCAAATTTGAGGGGTACTAGGGTTATTAGACTCTCCTAGTGAAGTCGGCCCTCGTAAGTAATTGTCAAGTGGAAAAATAGTATAAATAGAGAGCGAGTCTCTCTATTTGAAACATGCACACACTCAACTGTAGTGCATGAGTGAGAGAAGAGGAGCTTGCACAAGTGAGTTAGAGAACAGCTGTTGGAGATCATCTTTCTGTCTTTGGGTTTTACCTTTTCCATTGGTGCTCATTCTATCTCTGAGGAAGTTGTCGGATTTTCTACTTTATGGTTTCTAAGGAAAACTCTTTGTGTCTGTTGTCTCTTGTGATTATTATTGTGCATGTTATTCTCTTAGATAATATTCTAATATCATATTGTTTAAATGATAAAAATATAACACGGTATCAGAGATAACCTGAGAACAAGACACTATGCATCTGTAGAAGCTAGGGATTCTTACCTTTTGGGTCTCTCTCCACATATCCTCAGCAAAAGGAGGGTAGGTTGAATATTCATTGAAGGTTGCATCTTTCTGTCGAAGCAGAATCTGATTCTGAGCATTTTCATATTTTGACCTACTACTACAGCGGGAAATTAGGGATTTTTAGAGAAGTGGTATTTTTTAGTGATCCCAGCATAGGATTTATCTCCTCCTCAAAATCAAATTTTAGAGACCAATATCAAATTTTTTGGTTGGGTAGAACTACGGGAAAGTCAAACCCTAATTTTCCCCTGAACCAGAAAACTAGCACTGCAGAAGATCAGCTCTAGATCTAGTTCTGACATCTCAAATTGGTAATATCTAAGTCTTTTGTATTTCCATTTGAGGTTCTCAGTTAAGATGTCTCATCACATTAAGTTTGATGAAAATATTGAATGACAGTGAAAACTTCCAAGCATGGAAGTATATGATCTCATTGTTTCTTGAAGAAAATGAATTGAACACCTACATAAGTGCAAAGGTTCCAGTTCCAGAGGGAGATGAGGCTAACGCCTTACACAAGAAGAACTTGGTCAAGGCCAAGAGGATTATTGTTGATTCAATCAAGGATAACATTATACCATAGATTTCTTTCCTAAATACACCTAAAGAGATGTTTGATTCCTTGACCAAGCTATTTGAAGGGAAGAAAATAAATCAGAAGATGACTTTGAGGAACCAGTTGAAGAATGTAAAGATCTAGAATGTTGAGACCATATAGTCATACTTTATACGGGTCTCTCAAATGAAAGAACAATTTGAATCAGTGGATGAAGAAGTAGAGAATGTAGAAATTGTGATGACCTCCTTGAATGGTCTCGCTAGGTCATGGGACTCCTTCATTCAAGGGATTTTTGCTAGAAGGAAGCTAATCAATTTCAGTAGGTTGTGGGAGGAATTCTCACAAGAATAAGCTTGAATAGTATCTCGGGAAGAAAAGATGGGAAATAAAGATCAAGATATCATAGTACAAACTAACAAAATTAGAAGGGACTATCATCATCCCAAAGGTAAGCATTCTCACCAGAAAGATAACCCTATAAGATCCAATATAGATCTATCTAAATACAGATGCTATACATGTGATGATAGAGGACACTTTGCCAAATATTGTCCTAGAAACAAAGGTGTCTCTAAGAAAGGAAATAAAAGAACACATCATGCTCACACTACAGAAGATGATGAACCTCCAAGAAAAATAATCAAAGAAGAAGGTGAAGACTCTTCAAGTGATGAATAATATGTTTTGACTTCTACTCTCATAGGAACTATCACACATGGTAGCAATGATTAGCTCATAGATACTGGAGCTTCCAAGCATATGACTAGACTCAAAGATTCTTTTGTGAAACTATCCAAACATTAGTCACCCCACAAAGTGAAACTTGGGGATGACTACCAGTATCCCATAAAAGGTAGTGGTGAATCCTCCTATAAGCTAGACTCTGGAAAGTATATGAAGATGAAGGATGTCTTATTTGTACTAGGACTAAATAAGAATCTCCTCTCCATATCTCCATTGGATTCAAAAGGCATGATATTTTCATTTGTAGATGGACAAGTCCTTATGTGTCCAAAGGGAAAGACTATAGACGATGCAATAGTGATTGGAGAGCAAGAGGGAGGATGATACAAACTAAAGGGCCAACAAGAACAAGCCTTGTTCCATGATTTGGTAGAGCCAAGTGAACTTTGGCATAGAATTCTTACACATGTGCACTATAAGGAACTACCACTTGCAAGAAAATATGTTGAAGGTATTCAATAAATACAAGAAAAACATGAAGGTGTTTTCAAAGGATGTACAAAAGGAAAGAACACAAAGAAGACATTTCCAAGTAGCGAGAGAAAGGCAAAAGGAATCTTGGAAATCATCCACTCCGATGTATGCGGTCCGATGTTATCTAGTTCATTGAGTGGGTATGTATATTATGTTTATTTCATTGATGAATTTCCCAGGAAGACATGGATATATATTGAAAAGAAAGGATGAAGTATTCAGTAAGTTCAAAGAATTCAAAGCCTTGATCGAGAACCACACAACGAAGAAAATAAATACCTTTCGATTAGAAAATGGCGAAGAATTCAAAGATTTATGCAAAGATTTGGGGATTAAGAGAAAGTTTACCACTCCATATAATCCACAACAGAATGGAGTTGTAGAAAGGAAGAATATAACGATTATGGAATCATCAAGGGATTGCTTCATGATCAAGATCTTCTTATGAATCTATTGGAAGAAGTTGTTAGGAAAGTTGTGTATGTACAAAATCATACTCTGCATAGAGTACTTGAGAGCAAGACACCTGAAGAAATATTCTCCAGCAAGAAACCAAAATCCAGTCATCTCAGAATATTTGGCTGTCCAGTGTACATACACATTCCGAAAGAAAAGAGGACAAACTTAGATCCTTCAGGAAAGAAGGGTATATTTGTGGTATGTAGTGAAATCTTGAATGCTTACAGAATATACTTCCCAGGATTCAAGAATATTGACATCAGCAGAGAGGTGACATTTGACGAAGACTAAGATTACAACAAATCTAGAAAAATCCCTATTATAGAACTTGAAGAAACAGAAGTACCCGGGATCCTAGATACAACTATGAATGAAGGAACTCCAGAAGAAGATCGAGAAATAGAATAACCTCAGGAACCTGTAGATACACCCCAAGAGAAGAATCCTTACAAAATAAAAACCTACATGGGTACAAGAGGCTATCCAAGGTGCAGAAAGATATGGGACTCCATAATAAATGTACAGAGAAAGGAAGAGAACTAGGTCCTACTCCGGTTATGTAGCCATATTATGTGACATAATTGATAAAGAACCTTCCAACTATGAAGAAGAGGAAGAAAAGAAACAATGGAAGGATTCTATGATTGAGGAGTACCAGTCGATCATTAAGAATGATGTCTGGGATGTTGTCCCAAGACCAGAGGGAAAATCTGTTGCGACTTCAAAGTGGATCTACAAGATCAAGCATGATGCAGATGGCAGCATAGAGAAATATAAAACAAGATTTATGGCACGTGGCTTGTCCCAGAAAGAATGGATATATTATGAGGATACTTTTTCACCTGTATCCAAATACACTTCCATCATATCAGTACTTGCTCTGGCTACAGTAATGAAATGGAAGATACACCAGATGGATGTCAAGACTGCCTTCTTGAATGGTGTAGTAGAAGAGGAAGTGTATGTGGATCAGCCACTCGGTTTTGAGACACATGACAAAGAGACTCATGTGTGCAAATTGAAGAAGGCCATGTACAATTTGAAATAGGCACCCAGGACATGGTACAACAGAATTGACAGCTTCCTGACTGGCTTAGTCTTTACCAAGAGTAAAGCGGATTCCAACCTTTACTATAAGGTTGAGGAAGGGAACCCTGTGATACTCTTATTGTATGTAGATGACCTGTTTGTAACATGTGAGGATGGGTTGATTACTGACACAAAGAGGAAGCTTGCTACAAGTTTGAGATGAAATAATTAGGTATGATGCACTACTTTCTAGGCATGGAGGTTTGGAAGAATGCAGATGGAATCTCCATGGGACAAGGGAAGTATGCATTAGAGATCGTGAATAGGTTCAGGAGGATGGACTGCAATGCCATGACCACACGTATGGCATTGAACCTAAAGATATTGATTGATGCTTCATCAGAGTCGGTTGATGCTACAATGTATCATCAGATGATTGGGTCCTTGATGTACTTGACGAACATGAGACCATATATTTTATTTGTTGTGAACACATTGAGACAGTTCCTCACAGATCTAAGACATGTTCACCTAATTACTGTAAAGCATATTCTGAGGTACCTGAAGGGTACAGTTGATTATGGGCTCAAGTATGAGGTGAATCAAAATATTAACCTGGAAGGTTACATGGATTCGTATTGGGAAGGTAGTGCCATTCAGAGGAAGAGTAGTTCGGGGTGCTACTTCATTATGGGATCATTTGTGATCTCTTGGTTTAACTGGAAGCAATCCTACGTGGCACTGAGTACACCCGAAGCAGAGTATGTTGCATCTTGTTTGGCTAGTTGTGAGGCAGTGTAGTTGAGGAAGCTACTATTTGATCTATTTGATCTCTAGTTGGATGCTACTTATATATATTGCAACAAATAGAGTTGTGTGAATTTGTCATAGAACCCAATGTTCCATGAAAAGTCAAAGAATATCGAGATCAAATATCACTATATAAGGGATATCATCCAGAGAGGAGCAGTGAAGCTCTAGTATGTTGCAATGGATGAGAAGATAGCTGATGTTTTGACCAAGCCATTAGCCAGAGTGATGTTTGAGTACTTCAGGGAGAAGCTTGGTGTTCTCCATTTCAAGGTTCCTTCCAAGGGGAAGTGATGAGTCTGTGAGCCCTTCTGACATGGTTACGGGATGTGTTCCTCCCATGGTCAGATGTAAGTGCATATCCCTTCTAACATGGTTTCTGGATGTGTTCCTCCCATTGTTAGATGTAAGTGTAGAGCCCTTATGACATGGTTGCGGGATGTGTTCCTCCCATGGTCGAATGTAAGTGCAGAGCCTTTCTGACATGGTTGTGGGAAGTGTTCCTCCCATGGTCAAAAGTAACTGTAGATCCCTTTTGACATGGTTTTGGGATGTGTTTCTCCCATGTTCAGATGTAAGTGCAGATCCCTTCTGACATGGTTGTGAGATGTGTTCCTCCCATGGTCAAATGTAAGTGCAAATCCCTTCTGACATGGTTGTGGGATGTGTTCCTCCCATGGTAAGATGTAAGTGCATATCCATTATGACATGGTTGTAGGATGTGCTCCTCTCGTGGTCAGATGTAAGTGCAGAGCCCTTCTGACATGGTTGCGGGATGTGTTCGTCCCGTGGTCAGATGTAAGACCAAATCCCTTCTGACATGGTTGTTGGATGTGTTCCTCCCATGGTCAGATGTAAGAGCAGATCCTTTCTAACATGGTTGTAGGATGTGTTCCTCCCATGGTCAGATATAAGTGTTGTAGAATATGAATACCTACATGGATCCTAGGCCTACAACCATCATGAAAAAGGGTTGGCTCTATAGAACATCCTATGATGATTAGAATTGAGAGATAGCACCATTTTCTCGAGATAGCGGGTGCACTGATGATGATGATGATGATACACCTTGATGATGATCTAGTTTTGATGATGATCCAGAGACAAAGACTTGTGCTAATGAACTGTGTCAAGAGAATACCTTCCTATTTAAGAGGGAGTGTTGATGTAATTGTAACTTTGGAATGTATTCACTTGTATATCTTATATTGTATTTCATTATACCCTGATGTTCCTATCAGGAGAATCATTAATATAATAAAGTCATGTAAGGTCATAGAGGTTAGCCCTCCATTGTAAGTCAAGCAAATAGTCCCCATAGTTGAGGGGTACAAGGGTTATTAGACACTCCTAGTGAATTCAACCCTGGTAAGTAATTGTGAATTGGAAAACTCGTATAAATAGATAGTGAGTCTCTCTATTTGAAACACACACACACTTAACTGTAGTGCATGAGTGAGAGAATATGAGCTTGCACAAGTGAGAGAGAGAACAATTGTTGGAGATCATATTTCTGTCTTTGGGTTTTACTTTTTCCATTTGTGCTCATTCTATCTCTAAGGAAGTTGTGGGGTTTTTTCCTTTCTGGTTTCCCCAAGGAAAACTATTTGTGTCTCTTGTCTCTTTTGATTATTGATGTGCATGTTATTCTCTCAGATAAGATCCTAAGATCATATTTCTTAAATGATAAAAATCTAACACCACACAATTCTGATTTTGCAATTCTATCCCACACAATTCAAAATGAACTAGAAAGTTTCATAGCTAAGTTATTTGACCGTACAAATACTAGGTCCTAAAAATACCCAACATCCTTGATCAAATTTAGAGTTAAATTTGTTTTCAATTTTAATTCTAATATTATATATAGGTCCCAAAGGAGGATAAAAAGTAAACACAAACATACCATCACAAAAATGATCTAAATAAATCCTTGTGCAAACAAGGTTGTTATCAATTTCTTTTAGCAAAACACCTCAATTTTTCCAATCAGTATCTTCAATTTTAAACAACAATAGATGATTACTCTTGCTTTTAAATAATAATTATAAAAAGATATTGCACTATTCCACTGTGATATTGAGAAAGGGAGAAAGAATTGTAGGCTTGGTTTTCTAATGCCGACCTTTGAGCTTTGGGATGGGAATATAGATGTCTGACTATGAGTATGATACTCTCCCTGCATTGCTACACACTGAAATCAAAGCATATGATCATTAACAATATATGTAATAAGTTCAACTTTACAATAATGCATTATTGTAACTTATAGCTTTCACCAAGATGTCAGACTTCATCCTATGGAAGACATTCCAAGACTGAGGCTATAGGTTACTAGTCTAATAATGGAGATGGAAAGAAAATCCAAGAGACCATAGGCCAAAATGATTATTAAGGAAAAACAGAGATGAATAACAGAATAAGAGTTACCTTATTCTTGACAAGCCTAAGGGCATCACACTGTTTCACATTCACTACATTCAAAATTTACAAAAATCGTACAATATTTAATAAAAACAAGCATTTTGATATCACTCTCTCTGTTTGATTTCAAATTTAGAGTCACATAATTCAATAAATTCAGTGCAAGAAGCCATGGATTCAAGTGGCCAATAAAAAATAAAACACAAAATCCAACTTGTAAGGAATAAAGGCTATCTAGCTTGTTGCACATGATTAAACTTGAAACTCGGGAATGTGAAGGAAGATGATAGCACAAAGCCCATTAATGATGTTACTACTATAGCTCACTGCTATGTAAATGATGATTAATCGTAAAAAAAAATGTACATCTTAAGATAGGAAAAATATAAATGCATTGAAATATTGTCCAATCCATTTATTTTTTACTCAGCAAATAAAAGAGCACTCTACCATTTTGTTCTAGATCAAAAAATCCATGGATTCAAGTGGCCAATAAAAAATAAAACATGAAATCCAACTTGTAAGGAATAATGGACGTCCAATTTGTTGCACAGGATCAAACTTGAAACTAAAGGATGTGAAGGAACATTATAGCACAAAGGAAATTAATGATGTTACTGCTATATCCCACTGCTATGGAAATAATGACCAATTGTAAAAAACAAAATGTACATATCTTAAGATAGCAAAAATGTAAATTCATTAAAATACTGCCCAATCCATTTATTTCTAACTCTTACTCTGCAAATAAACCTTTTGGTTCTAGATAAAAAAAGCACACCTTTTGGTTCTAGATCGAAAAAGCATTCCCTTTGGTCATTCACACCAAAAAGAAAAATCAATGTAATAGCTGTTGAATTTTGAAGATTAAAATACAGAAACATAATTCTTGATAAGATGGACAACAATAAACTCAACCCAGGTAGTATGAGTAAATTTCATTTTATTTTGATGTTTTCCACTTTGGTTTTGTCAAAGAGAATGAGCACAACCCGACATCATTATCATTTGACACATGTTTCAATTTTCTATAGACTATAAAAAAATTAAATATATTAGAAAATGAATTGGCTTACAAATTCAGTGGTTGTGGTTGAAGTACTCGAGGTTGGTAAGGAGCATAGTTACCCACAAAATGAGGGATACAATTCCATGGATCTTACTTGAGTCTTTGTTTCTTTCTATGAGACTTGACTAATAGTGTTTCTCCATAATAATATTGAAATTTCGTTGGACTAGTGGTTAGTGACACTCCACCAATTGGACTATGTTGATGCAATTGTGCTATTTTTCTGGAAGGCAAGCCAATTTTACAAGAAGTGAGTGAAAGTGAATGAGGTGTTATCAATCATCTCGTACCATGAATTTTGGAGACCAATACTCACATTTGATAACAAGTATCGATCATCTCTAATGATGGCATGTACATGAGTTGAGTTATGTCCCATTTTTTCTCAAAAATGAGGACTAAGAGAGACTGAAAATGGTACCCCACCCATACATACAAAAAATTGCTAACTGCTCCCACGACTACAAACCTATCTCTTTATGCAATATTATTTATAAAATAATTTCCAAGATCATTTCTAACAGATTGAAAGTTGAAAATGCAAAAACGATACAAAAAGATATTGATAACAAAGGAAATGTTGAAAATGCAAAAAGATACATCTAATCAAATGCATTATGAAACTTTTTCCAAGAAACATGATATTAAGAGGGAAGTACATAGGAAAGAAAACTAGAAAAAGGCACATGGGGTAGGTTAGAATAAGAAAAAACTTTCTACATCCCTGATATCATCTGATAAGAAAGACAGGAAGATGCTCAATTCAGTTTAGGTTGGGATTAAAAATCAAAGTTCATTATAAACATCTAAATCCAACAATATGATGCCCATACTAAAGAAAAAGAATCCTACAAGCCATTTTGAGGACCATTGAGGTCTGATGTTGTTGGTGCAATGCCTACAAGCCATTTTGAGAACCATTTGAGATTTGATGTTTCTAGTGCAGTATCTTTAATAACTGAGGCAAAGTTTAAGAGAACAAAGAGAGACTTTTAAAGGTCATCAGAGAGTGAAAGAAATATTCAAAATGATGGAGACAATAATTTTAATTTTTCTTCTTTTATTGAAGAAATTAGGATAAAATCACAAGATACAGACATTATTTCAGAGTATGCCATGAGTGAAAAGTAGTTTTGTCAGAAAAGAAAACGTATGGAAAAGGAAATTAGAGGTTCTCGATTAGTGCCTGAAAGTGAGTTCCTAGATCATAGAAAAATAGTGACAGATAACATTTCTAGCAGTTCTGAATATTTTAAACATGGAAACACTGAAGAGAGCATTCAGGTTTCAAACTGTAAAGAAAAATTGAAGGGTGAAAAAGATTTTGAAAATATTCATGAAATTTATGTACCTAATGTCAAAGATCATGTGCTTTCTACATCTGTGACTAAATACAATGAAGTTAGGGTAGTTCCAAACACTTATTTGTATCAGAATTCCATTCTAAAGAAGAAAAGAAATCTCTTGAAGAAACATAATTCAAGGTTATCAACTCTAACAGAGAGATCCAATAATCAAATAAAGATAAATATTTGCATAGAAGAAGAAAATGTTCTTGAAGTATTATCTGGAGTAGATCATCGAAAGAGAAGGACACGAATAAAGGAAAGGAAACTTAATTTTGATGAACATTTTCATTTGGTAAAAATGGCAAGAATTGAAGCTGAAGATGAAACCAAAAAAATTGTACAAGGCTCAAATAAAGGAAGCATAGCAAGTGCCAATGACAATAATGGAGAAAATATGGCATCGGATAATGCTTGTGTGTTAAATCAATACCATTTCAGAAATAATAATATATTAAGTTCTAACAGTCTTGAAACTGAAGGTGATTTGCCACATGGGTAGATGTCTGCAATTTTTATGGGAAAACCTATGTGTTTTCCTCCAAAGGCTAATAAATATCGTTTGTGAAGTATCCTACCGAGTGATGAAGTTTCCCTGCCTCCCTCTAAACGACGTCACTGGGCTCGGGAAGCTATGTTTGTATGTGTTGTAGAGGCTGCAACTGCTTTAGTGGTGCTAGTGGAAAATGGTGTGTCTAGACAAGATGATACATACAAGATTGTTGCATATGAAAAATATTATACTAAATTCTTTGATAATGACAAGAATTCAGTTAAGGAAAATGAGTAATGTGTCAAAGTAGACACATTTATCCAAAAAGAAGCAACAGAAATAGTAGGTAGTAAGAAACCTCCGGTATATTCAGATTCATATCAATCCTTTATAAGATTTTCTTTAGAACCTTCTAAATGGGTAGAAGAGAAGCAGATGGATCCATGGTTTGAAGATTCAATGTCCTCTAAGCATATGGATAAATAGCATATTGGATATAAGGATGAGAGTAGTGCCTAAATTAGTATATAATGACTTCTCCATAATCACAGTCCACTTCAAATCTCCACCACATACCTTTAAATATCCAAAATAGGAATCTTCAGAACTGGAGGCTAAGAACACTCCAAAGACCAAATAATGTGAACATATCCCTTTCTTGTTTTTTTTGCACTTGGAAGGCCAACTAAAGTTCTCTTCTTGCTTCCAAAACATGTCAAATGGTTAAAAAATGATGAGGGTGCATTTTTCTATTGTTCACCTTGGGAGGTTAGATTTGTTTCCTTTTAGATTTTGTTTTCTTAATTTGCTAAGATGGGCCCATAAGGAATCACACCCTTCTCCTAGTAGGCACTAAAATAGCTTAGTTATAGACCTGTTTTAGTCCATGTTGTAGCCAATTAGACTAGGGGATAACCAGACATCCCTGGGACATCCCCATGTTTTGTAGCGAACCCTCGAGGGACACTCAGGACATTACCAATGTACCCAAGTCTATCCTAGGTGAAAAAGAGATATCTCCTACCCATTGCTAGGCAATCTAGGACATGGGAAACCTAGGGATGGATCCACCAAGTGTAGATTCATATTAAATCAAAATCAATTAAGCACCAAGATGCATCAAAAATATATTTTGATAAAAAAAAATTAATGCTTAAGAGATCTCAAGTTAAGATGGAGCTATGCTAATGTGTGTTAATGATTGGTATTATTATCTTAATTTGGTTTTTTACATTATAATTTTTTATATATCGACTAAGCACAAATGTTACACATCTCATTCATACCAAAAATACATGTTTAGTTTTTTCAAAGTATTATATTGGGCCTACTTATGCCACATGTCACATCAGTATTAGGCAAACATTACAAATCTCTCTCATACTGGACTATATAATTCACCTCACTTTTCTCAATGAAATAACTATAGAATTTACCTGGAAGGCCACCATATTTTAGAGGAATAATGTATCATATCAACTTCATACTAGGTCAAAAAATACCTAATCAAGCAAAATACAGATTGAACCCATTCAAAAACAGAGAAATGACAACAAACTAATGATCTGTTAAAAAAGGACAAAATAGAGGAAACTAAATGTGTCAAACATACACACTATTGGCCCCAAGAAATATCGTAAATGGAAAGTTGCATTGATTTTTTAGCTCTCAATAATATCAACATTAAATATCATTTTCCTTACCAAACATGGATGATAAAGTTAGAATGTTTGTCTCGTTCAAAATATTTGCATATAGTTTCTTTCGGAAGTGGCTATCAAATAGACCCAAGGGTTAGCTTAAGTGATAATGAGACAAACGTGAAACCTCTATCCCCAATTTAAGGAAGGTCACTGATTTGACTCTCTTAAATTTCTTCAAGGAAAGGTGCTTGGAACTTTGGCACTTTGAGCTTTAAAATGGGTACCATCCTTGGAATGAAGAGAAGTGCCCAAGAAGGTAATAAATAGGAAACCATATTTATGACCTAACAAGGATTGTGCAAATGGTTGGTTATTTCCTTTGGCATTTCACAAAGGCACCTAGTATGTTTATGCATTTAATTAATTGGGAAATCAAGAAATTTATGGACAAATGTCATTATGCCCCCTGAATATTTTGTTGCTTAGTTAAAATTCAGAATGGAAGGAATCATTTGATGCATTTAAGTATTGTATTTTGATGTTTTATGCAAGGAAAATTTGTATTCCAAATATAAGAAAGGAAACTTTTTCCATGGCATGCTACCTATCAATACCTTGTGATTTATTTAAGTCTTTTGAGTAGAGAGAAAGTGAAGGTAAAAGATATCCTTAAGTGGCCAGTAGAAAAAAAATACATCACTCAAATGAGTTTCCATGGCTTAAGGTAAGTTCAATAAAAATTGTAATTTTTTTAGCCCCTCATGCATTCTACAAGAGGGGAAGTAATGAAAAACAAACAAACTGAACATATCCAAAAGATCAAGCCTAAAATATTTCTGCAGATGAAAAATATTATACTAAATTCTTTGATAATGACAAAAAGTCAGTTAAACGAAACAAGGAATGTAGGGTGAAAACTTGAAGTTGGGTAACACTTCCGTGAGAATCGGGTGCCCAACCAACGTAGCGGGCGTTATTCGGCCGAATAAATATATTTATTGGGCCGAATAATGACATTATTCGGCCGAATAATGACATTATTCGGCCGAATAACTAATCGTTTATTCATCCGAATAAACTTTAATGGTATCCATTTAATTTGACGGAACAGATTGTCGACCGGTAATTTTTATTGACATTTCAATCATTATTTGGTCAAACAATTGTTCAGACAAATAATTTTTTACCATATAAGGTCATCTGCAACCTCATTTTCGTTGTTTTCTTCTCCAGCGATTTGTCGTAATCTTACTGCTCCCACCACCTATCGCGCCACCCATCTTGTCTCGCCACCTATCTCATCCTCGTCCACATCACCCAGCTGTCTGACATGTACATCCACCATCCTGTCACCCCTTATCTATCTGGTTTCCTCTCGGCTTGGAGGTCTGTTCATGGAGGTTTGTTCAGCGTGGAGGTTTGTTTGTGGAGGTGTACATGGTCTTCTCGTGGTGTGGTGTTGTTGTGCCGCCCCTTCACTATGAGGTAAACATTTTCTAACTTTTATATTATTATGAGTATGATAAAGCTCGTCTAACCTTTGTTAAGTGCTTGTTTAACCTTTGTTATGTGCTTTTTTCATATTACACATGATAAAAAAGGGTAACCATTTTATTTTGTTCAATGATTCCACCTATTGTATTTATGTAATCTCTAAGTCCATAATTACAATGGTAGTAAGGATAGAGTTGAACAGATCTGTCCATTTGGATATAGTTGAACAGTTCTGCCCATTTGGACAGATTTGAATAGCTCTGCCCATTTGGACAGAGTTGAACAGCTCTGCCCATTTGGATAGATGTATGTTCTGTACACACTAGTCTGTACGTGATTGCCTTTATATATTATATAATTAGTACAGAGTAATAGCAGTACAACTTAGCTTATGTGTTTGTTTCATATTACACATGATAAACAAGGGTAACCATTCTATTATGTTCAATGATTCCACCTATTGTATTTATGTAATCTCTAAGCTCATAATTACAATGGTATTAAACTAATGTATACAAGTGATTCCACTACTGGTTATGAAGGTTACACTTATATAGTTTCCCTAATCAATACAGGTTAGTTATAAGCACAACATAAGCTCATATAATAGAGTGTATTCAAAGCTTATATCGGTATAAGTAACATAGTGTTCAATATAACTATGTTTAATATGAAGAGTTACAAGCCTATTCAAGCTTACATGGTTAGAATCCATGACTTGAACTATTCCCATAGATAACATGCGGTTAACAAATCCAATACAAACGAGAAACACGCTTAAGTGTTCATAGTTAAGCATAGTGTAATAGAACTCCATAAGTAGTAGTATTATGCATAATATACAAATATATGAAACTCTAATCATACTAGTCTTCAAGCTTATGTTTGGCGAAATCCCGGTTATCATAGATAGAACCGTTCTAAGAGGGGATAGGATAGGAGCCGTTCTCCTTAATGGGCTTCCATTGTATAGTTTATATTGAATAAAATCCCAGTTTTTCCCGATTCCAACCGATACAAATGGTCAGGGCCTACAGTACACTTCCCTAGTTTTACAACAACCTCAAAAGAAAACTCTCGGCCTCTATGCGCCCATAAATAGCATATTGTAGCTGATATATAGTTCAATTTCTGCCAATTTGGACAGAGTTGAATAGCTCTGTCCAAATGGACAGAGTTGAACAGCACTGTCCATTTGGACATAGCTGATTGCAAAAAAAAATTAAAAGAACATATGAAGCACTATTGATATAAGATCTTACATTTTGAATTTGGATTTAAGTGTAATACTTATTTTAAATGATTTTAATTAAACAAAAATTAACATAAAACTAGAATTTGTTAATGTTTTTTCTTTTTTCTATATTTTTTTAATTAGCTTATTCTTATTCTCAATGTACATGAAATTTTATAGAATATTTAGATGGCTCTGTTTTAAAAAAATGCATAACTTTTTAATTAGCTTATTTTTATTCTCTAGGTACATGAAAATTTATAGAATATTTAGACATCTCTGTCCAAAAGAATCCATGGTTATGTAGGCTTAAATAACTCCACCAGAGAAAAGATCCATGGTTGGGGTGTCCAAATGGACAGAGATGGGGGTGTCAAAAACTTTGATGTTTTATCTCTTGCAAACTAAGGGAACTAGGGAGTTAATGGACCGCAGAGTAGGGGGTGTTTCTACACAAGGTAAGTTATCTGTGGGAGGGAAGTAACTTCATATAAATATATACTTTATGGTGCTTTGGTGGGTTATGCAATGATTAATTCATGTCATCATTAATGCTGCTGCAGTATGTAGCATCTCTAAATGACATTTAAGATTTCACAGGTTGCAGCCTTGTCCAAATGGACAGATATGATCAACTCTGTACAAATGGACAGCGTTGATCTGCTCTGTCCATATGGACAGAATTGAACAGCTATGTCCAAATGGACAGAGCTGATCAACTCTATCCAAATGGACAGACTTGATCAAGTCCCTAAGTAAACAATTTATTTCTGTATTTTTTTTTGTTGGTAGGGGACAGGATTTCAAAACCTTTTCATTTTACTTCTTTCCTGAGTTACAACTTTAGCTGTAGTGTAATAACTATATAGTTTTGTCCATAAGCTCTACTACTTGCTTTAGTCCATACAACTACTAGCTGAAGTATAATTCCTATGGCACTTTATGACTATCTTAGTCCATGATGCATTGCATTAAGTTCCATTGCTATTTCATGATTTTCCGAAACATAGAGAGAAAAGGTTAGATAGATAAAGGCAAGTTTAAAGAAATAATTGCTTTATCTTCTTATGGGGATGGAGACCAAAACAACCAGAAGTGTAATGTAAAATGATAGGGATAGGTTGGACTAATGGGGGGAATCCATAGGTGTATGTAGTCAATCCCTAGATGCTCGTATTAGTCCAAGTTGAAATCTATATGTCCTTGCCATTTGATGTGATAAAGCCATGAAATCACAACAGTCGATTGATAGCAGTCAGTTGATTCACTGCCCTTACTCTTCATTTCTTTATACAACCAGAGGAACTAGGATATATAATTCATTGTAAACACTCCAGATCCTAGAATAAGAGAAGTGGAAGTATTTAAACATGAGAAATGAAGAGAAGGCAAGTAATCCCAGATATCTATTAGGAGATTATGTCAGTTCGATCGAGACTACGAAGTAGAATAATCTAAAAATACTTTCTCCCTATGAGATTCAGGGATGATCTAGTTGATTCACCTATGATATAAGTTCAGTTGAAGAAATATAAGCTCTATCTATATTTAACAGTGATTCTCTCACTAACAACTCTATAATGACTAGGTAGCTAGTAGCCAGCAGTAGTGTCTGTCTATAGAGTAGGTAAGTACTTGCACTTGCCTTAGACTATATTTTATACTTAGCAAAATGTAGTTCATGCACATGTAGTTAAAGGAGTATTAGATAATATTATTGATATCTAGGTCCTTATTGAAATATTAGTTTTTATAGTTGTTAGGTTTTTGAAGTTGATTAATTAACATGTAGAAGGTTAGGCCCTTAGTGATTGAGGCATTATGGCTCTTCAACTTCAGGCCTCGATATTTAGGCCTGATACACTATCTCCCTGCATTTTCCACCTCTCGACTTGCAAAATTATTTAATGGATCAGCATGTTTGGCTTCAAATTACTCTACGTTTCCATCTTTGGCCTCTGAACCAAAACAAGTTTATGGCATGTGCCGGGGTCAAAACGTTATACATCGTGATTAGTAACCATCATATACCAGTGTATTTAGTGGATTCAGGGATCTTCCTTATCATGAACAAGCCTCATTGTCTTTATATATGTTATTTCTCCATACCACCTTTGTTTTTCTATTTATATTACATTGAAAGCTTAGTTTTAATAGTATCTAGCTCTTTGAAGTTGATTAATTAACATGTAGAAATTGATATTTGTGTAAACCTGTAGATATCATATCCAATGGAAAGAGATCCACCTTTGAGACAGAAGCATAGGAGGTCATCACATTCTTTTAGAGTTGGGGTCCAAAATGAAATTCGAAGATTATCAACTTCACCTCGGGACTCAAGATTATTGTATAGTTCACATTCATCTGATCTTCGACATGGCGATAGTGGTAGAGATGATTCCCCCTTATCATCTATGGGTGAACGTGGATGTTGACCTTCTGTATAGGAGACAAGTGTGGAAGCAGAGAAAGGTTCACAAGAGGCTCGTCATCCTACACAGGGTGGCGAAGGTCGAGCAAGGATGCAATATGTCCAACTAGCTGAGGGTTGTACACCCATTACGACCTATCCATTAGATTTACCGGACAAGATTCCATGGGAAAGTGGTCTTCAACAAACGACTCTTGAAAGTTGTAGGGCTCACTATGACAAGCTGCAAAATGATCTTTCTAGTTTGGATCTCGCTCCAGAGAACAAACAAAGTACAGATATGGTTTTGCTATCTTTAGAAAAAATCATTGAGGTATATGAGGATCTTAGACCAACAACAGATGGTTTTGTTGCCTTGATGCAAAGAAGAAAGGCAGAAGTGATGGGTCCAGACAAGTGGGCTATTGTGAAGGAGAGGGTGACTAGAGAATAGGCCAACTCAATGTTCAACTTCAAAGAGGGCCTAAAGCGAAAAGCATTGAAAGTGAAATATTTTAAGCACCATGAACTTGCACATTTTTTATATGATCGGTTTCTTGCAGCCTATGGTCGGTTTCCATGGAACGATGAGGTTCCTAATTATTTTGTTAGGTTTTTTTATGCTGAATTTTTTTTAGGAATGAAGCCAGACTATACTATTATTCATTCCAAGTTTTATGGAGTTGGAAAGGGGAGGATATACAATCAAAAAAGTGCCCTTAGAGATCCTAGTACTCTTCGAACTCCACCTTCGATATCTCGTCCACCTAGGCTTGTGACTTACAAATCAGAGATGGAGCCCACATCACAAGTTGGGACAACTACAAGGCATAATGTTGCCGAAGGTTTGACTTCAGCATTTGTAGGAGTTGATGTTTGATTGAGTCGAAAGAGGGCTCGAGCCACTATTCGAAAAAAATTTGTTTACAAAACAAATGATGAGTTAGATTGTATCGGCATTGAAGATATAAAGGCCTATGCAAAGCTTTGTCATAATATAGCTTCAGATAGATTATCTAATGACACTTCAAGCATAGGAGAGGTTTGTGTACATCCAATCTATTATTTTTTTATTCATTTTGAATTAAACTTTTTGTTACATTGTATCTATGTATGATAAATTATTTTTTGATGTATAGTAATAAATACGTTACGTAAATATTTATTGTTTTCAGTTGTTTCGATTGTTAAATGAACATAATTTTAGAGTCTCCACTAATCAAAATGCTGGAAATGTAGAAGAGCATATTGGAGAGGTATATTTAAAATTTACACATTTATATTTATGTTTGAAATATATTTTTTTGTTTTTAAATTTAACTATGTATCTTATTGTTAATTTGACTTATTTATGTAGGTTTCATTAGATTGAAACTTTTTAGATGATTTTCCATCTGAGGTAATGTTTTATTTTTTTTGTTTTTTAAGTTAATTGCTAAGCTTAATATTTTTTGCTTTTACTATGATTTAGTTATTAACAAAATTTAAATTTTAAGGGAAGAGAACATATTGAAATTGGAGGTGAAGATATAGGTTCTTTGATGGATGTGGATATTGGCACCGAGATAATTTTGTTCATAATTGAATTGTTCTTTGATATATATTTAAATAGTTTAAATAATGTTTGACATTTGTAAATTGCTCTTATATATGTTGAAGCTTGGGTCTCTTCGATCTTTTCAAGGCAAAGGAAAGACTCCATTGGACGATAGTGTTGGAATTGTAAGTTTAATATTTTTTTTTTATTTCGTTTAAAATAGTATAAATAATTTGTAAGATTTATAAATTGTTTTTATATATGTTGTATCTTGTGTCTACTCCACCTTTTAGAGGTAAAGAGAAGACTATGTTGGATGATAGAGAATTGGAGGTAATTTTGTTAATAATTGAATTGTTCTTCGATATATTAGTTTGATGTTTTAATGTTTTGATTTTGGTTTAAAGTTCTTTAAATAATTTATGCTATTCATAATATGTTTTGATACATGTTACAGATTGTTACGAGTCCAAGGGAAACAAGTCCAAGGGAAGACCCTGGTCGAGGATAGTGGTGGACTTCTATTTAGAGAATTATTTATATTGTTATTTTTATGTAGATATATATGTTGTATTTAATTTGGACATAGAGGAGCTTAATTTTTGGATTATATACATGTACTTTGAACTCACATGTACATAATTTTTGGATTATATACATGTACATTGAACTCACATGTACATGATTTTTTTTTGGATTATATACATGTACATTGAACTCACATGTACATGATTTTTTTTTGGATTATATACATGTACATTGAATTCACATGTTCATGACTGTTTTTTTGGATTATATAAATGTGCATTGACATTAGATATTGTTTTTGGAATTATATACATGTATATTTAAAGGTTATGAATGTTAGGAAGTTTTGATAGGTGCAAATATATGAATGTATGTAATTTATTAAATTTATGTATGTTTCTTGTTGAGAAGTTGAGAGTGATAGAAATGTTATGAAGTTTTGATAGGTGCAATCTAATGTTAAGAATGAATATATGGGGAATGTTAATGTTAGGAGTGATGTGGGAATAGGGGAATGTTAGGAGTGAATGTTTTGATAGGTGCAATTTAATGTTTAGAATGAATATATGGGGAATGTTAATGTTAAGAATGAATATATGTGAATGTGAAAATAGGGGAATGTTAGGAATGAATGCTTTGATAGATGCAATCTAATGTTAAGAATGAATATGGAAATGTTAATGTTAGGAATGTTAGGAAGTTTTGATAGGTGCAATGTTAGGAGTGAATGTGGAAATGGGGGAATGTTAGAAGCGAATGTTTTGATAGGTGCAATGTTAGGAGTGAATGTAGCAATGGGGGAATGTTAGGAGTGAATGTTTTGATAGGTACAATATTAGGAGTGAATGTTTTGATAGGTGCAATGTTAGGAGTGAATGTTAGGAGTGAATGTGGAAATAGGGGAATGTTAGGAATGAATGCTTTGATAAGTGCAATCTAATGTTAAGAATTAATATAGTCAGAATGAATATGGAATTGTTAATGTTAGGAATGTTACGAATTTTTTATAGGTGCAATGTTAGGAGTGAATGTTTTGATAGGTGCAATGTCAGGAGTGAATATGCGAATGCGGGAATGTTAGGAGTGAATGTTTTGATACGTGCAATGTTAGGAGTGAATGTGGGAATGGGGGAATGTTAGGAGTGAATGTTTTGATAAGTGCAATATTAGGAGTGAATGTTTTGACAAGTGCAATGTTAGGAGTGAATGTGGAAATAGGGAAATGTTAGGAATGAATGCTTTGATAAGTGCAATCTAATGTTAAGAATGAATATATGGGGAATGAATATGGAAATGTTAATGTTAGGAATGTTAGGAAGTATTGATAGGTGCAATGTTAGGGGTGAATGTGGGAATGGGGGAATGTTAGGAGTGAATGTTTTGATAGGTGCAATGTTAGGAGTGAATGTGGGAATGGGGGAATGTTAGGAGTGAATGTTTTGATAGTTGCAATATTATGAGTGAATGTTTTGATAGGTGCAATGTTAGGAGTGAATGTGGAAATAGGGGAATGTTAGGAATGAATGCTTTAATAAGTGCAATCTAATGTTAAGAGTGAATATATGGGGAATGAATATGGAAATGTTAATGTTAGGAATGTTAGGAATTTTTGATAGGTGCAATGTTAGGAGTGAATGTGCAAATGGGGGAATGTTAGGAGTGAATATTTTGATAGGTGCAATGTTAGGGGTGAATGTGGGAATGGGGGAATGTTAGGAGTGAATGTTTTGATAGGTGCAATGTTAGAAGTGAATGTGGGAATGGGGGAATGTTAGGAGTGAATGTTTTGATAGGTGCAATTCTAGGAGTGAATGTTTTGATAGGTGTAATGTTAGGATTGAATGTGGAAATAGGGGAATGTTAGGAATGAATGCTTTGATAAGTGCAATCTAATGTTAAGAGTGAATATATGGGGAATGAATATGGAAATGTTAATGTTAGAATTGTTAGGAAGTTTTGAT
Source organism: Pseudotsuga menziesii (assembly GCA_001517045.1). Taxonomy (NCBI): domain Eukaryota; kingdom Viridiplantae; phylum Streptophyta; class Pinopsida; order Pinales; family Pinaceae; genus Pseudotsuga; species Pseudotsuga menziesii. The sequence goes on along the minus strand of LPNX010821520.1, from coordinate 109,515 downwards.
AGGTGCAATATTAGGGGTGAATGTGGGAATGGGGGAATGTTAGGAGTAAATGTTTTGATAGGTGCAATGTTAGGAGTGAATGTGGGAATGGGGGAATGTTAGGAGTGAATGTTTTGATAGGTGCAATATTAGGAATGAATGTTTTGATAGGTGCAATGTTAGGAGTGAATGTGGAAATAGGGGAATGTTAGGAATTAATGATTTGATAAGTGCAATCTAAAGTTAAGAATGAATATAGTCAGAATGAATATGGAAATGTTAATGTTAGGAAGTTTTGATAGGTGCAATGTTAGGGGTGAATGTGGGAATGGGGGAATGTTAGGATTGAATGTTTTGATAGGTGCAATGTCAGGAGTGAATGTGGGAATGGGGGAATGTTAGGAGTGGATGTTTTGATAGGTGCAATATTAGGATTGAATGTTTTGATAGGTGCAATGTTAGGAGTGAATGTGGAAATAGGGGAATGCTAGGTGCAAATATATGAATGAATGTTAAGAAAGGTTAGGAATGTTAGGAATTTTTGATAGGTACAAATATATGAATGTATAAATGAATGTAAGAATGAATATATGGGGAATTCCAATGTTAGGAGTGAATGTGGGAATGGGGGAAACTACAAATAGCATTCCTATATAACCCCCCAGGATTTAACGAAAGGTGATGAAATGAATAATGAAAACCAAAAAGAAAAACTTGTAGAGTTACAGGGAGAATTCAAAAAGTTAAGGCCCTTCATGTTTGATGGAGAATTTGAGGAAGTGATAGAACCTTGGTTGTTAAATCTGGTCCGTGGTGAAAGGAGGCTAAAAGTGTCAGTAACATACGTAGTAAAGAGTTGAGTTGAATTTGTTTTTTAAACTATTGAAAAAATGTATATGTCAGAATGATATTATGATGAGAAAGCCCAATAATTCAATGATTTGAGACTAATATTGTTAACCATGGAAGAATTTGTAACTAAGTTTGTAAATTTACAATGCTATGTACCATACCTAAGAGTTGAAAAAGATAAGGTATACAGTTTTATCAATTGTTTACCCCTAGTGTATAAGGAAAATATTGTGTTTGAAATTCTTCAACAATGCATGAAGCAATTAGAAAGGCCTAGTTGTGCTACCATTTGTTTAAACAAATATCCAAATTGAGTAGAAGTTGGAAAAACAAAAAAAATTGAAAAGATCGATCAACATAGGAAAGGATTTAAACCCTCACCTTTTGGAAAAGGAACAAGAGGTCATACTGATAAAAATTACAACAGGCGAGGTTCAACCAATAGCAATGGGGTAAAGAGTATCGAAACTTCCAGTGGAGGATGGAATATTAACCCATAAGCATGTTGCAGGAAGCTTCTACTGGGAATGTCATAGCCAGGAATATCCCTATAGTTAATGTTTCTTAAGAATATCGGTAGGTGGACCATAAATCCACCATGTTGGAAGTAGAAGGTAATTTTTTGAACATACATGTTTCAATACTTATCGATTTAGGGTCTAGTTTAAGTTACATTGCACCAAAATTAGTTGAAAAGTGTAAACTTAATAAGGAAAAACAAAAAAAATGCATGGTTGGTATAGCTGGTAACAAAGGTAAAAATGAAAGTTACAGAGATAGTTCAAGATTTGTTATTAGGTTTTAATGACTTGGATACCTCAGTTAATTTAAATTTACTTCCCCTAGGATCCTATGACATTTTGATAGGTATGGATTGGCTAGAATCTCAAAAAGATGTTATCAACTATTTGCGTAAAACTTTTAGTAGTGTGGATGAAAAGGATAAGTATCATACAATGAAAGAAATTTATAGACCTTTATCTACACGACAAATTTCAGCACTACAACCTAAAAAGTGTATTAGGAAAGGGTGTCAACTTTATGGCATCAAAATTAAATAATTTGAACCCGAAAAATAAAAAATGGAATTGGAACAATTTCCTATTTTAAAGGAACTTGAAGTTGTATTCTGTGATAAGATATCAGTATTACCACCTAAACGATATTTATATTTTAACATAGATCTAATGTCATTTTCAACACCAGTATCATGAGCTCCATATCATATGAGTATCCTAGAATTAACAAAATGAACAATACAATTACAGGAGCTGCTATAGACAAAGGATATATTAATCCTAGTGTATCTCATTGAAGAGTACCTGTTTTGTTCGTGGGTGTGCTAGTAATATAATAAATTGTAATGTATTATTATTGTTTAATATCGTGCATGGAACTTATAGTTGATGAATAGATAACCAACCATTGATGGTAGATAACTAGAGGAACGAGAGCTATAAAAAATCCGCAAAATAAATTTTTTCTGCCCGACGAAATTATTTTTTCATTTGCGTTGTAAATAACGGTTCTGTTACGGAAAAACATTGTTTGGCCGAATCATTGTTCAGCCGAATAATTGTTAGGCGGAATAACCTCTCAGACCTGAAACCTGCACAATTTTCAGGTTTCTCCATTTTCGGAAGGTAAAATGGATGCCTTACACTACAAATTGACTGTCGGACTTGATACCATTAGTTTCATCATTGAATCTACTTTTCGTAGGTATAGATTTTGTTGTGTATAGGTGAGATCCGCTATTTTTTTTTTTTTTTTTGTTTCTTAACATGTGTCGAGTTTCATTTCATCTCTTTCAACATGCGGTGAAATGAAAAATATATAACTTTAAAAATGCACCACCTAAAAATTTGAAACAAATATGGTGCAAATATGGTGAATTTCTGCTAACTCTTCATTCAGGGAAAACATTAATGATGTAGATAATTTGAATATTGTAAATATTATAGAAAGTAAAGTGGTTGTGCATAGTTCTGTCTGGACTTTATATTTTGATGGTGCCAAATCTAAAGAAGGAGCAGGAGCTGGTTGCTTACTAGTGGACCCTCAGGGAAATAAAACCTGTATAGCTTGCAGAATGGAGTTTAATTGTACAAATAATACAGTGGAGTATGAAGCTTTAATACAATGTTTGAAAAAGAAAATTTATTTGGGCATCAAAAAGGTAATTGTATATGGTGATTATGAGATCATTGTCAGACAGGTGCATAACTCCATTCATTGTTTATCTGAACATTTACAGAGTTATCAGAAAGAGGTATGGAACCTTATCTTACATTTTGATGCATTTAACATAAATTATGTTCCTAGAAGTCAAAATTAGGAAGCAGATTTATTGGCAAACGTAGCTTCAAAGTTAATTCCATCAGAAAATCTTACACCAGATTTCTTTTCTATTGAATTGATTTTTAGGCCTTCCATACCTGATAATATTTTTAAATGGCGTGTATTTGACAATGATATGCAGGTACTAAATTTTCTGACAAATGAATATACCTTTAAAGATTCAGCGACAGATGAAGTCACTCATGACAAAAATCTGCGGGATTTTTCGGTAATAAATGATTTTTGTTCAGTTGAAAAAGCTTTTGAACAGGTAAAACCAGTCCCTAATTCAGTACTAAGATTAGAAAATTTATTTGATGTGTAGGATAAGTTTATATCTATTCCTAATTGTAAAACAAACAGCTCTCGACTGAGGTATGAAACCATCAATTTAGGAACTGAACTAAATCCCCAAACTATAAACCTTGGAATAGATTGTAATCCTGTAGAAAAAATAGCTTTCATAAAACTATTTAAGGACTTTAAAGATGTCTTTGCTTGGAAATATGATGATTTGAAAACCTTCAACACTCAAGTCATGCAACATATAATTCCGATTAAACAAGAGTCAAAACCTTTTCAACATAAGTTAAGGAAATATCACCCGTCATTAGAACCAACAATAAAAAAGGAACTGAATAAATTGTTAGTTGTCAAGATCATTTTTCCCATCAGGCATACTCAATGGGTGGCAAACTTAGTTCCAGTTAAGAACAAAAACGGGGATATTAGATTATGCGTAGATTTTAGAAATCTGAATAAAGCTTCTGAAAGGGATAACTATCCAGTTCCTTCCATGGAACAAATTCTTCAAAAGGTGTCTGGGGCGGAGATACTATCACTTTTGGATGGTTTCTCAGGGTATAACCAAATATTGGTTTCCCCATATGATCAATTGAAAACTACTTTTAGAACCCCATGGGGAACATATGCCTACCGCAAGATGCCATTTGGGTTAATCAATGCGGGAGCAACCTTTCAACGGGAAATGGATATTTCTTTTAGAGGTTTAATTAATCATTCAGTCGTTGTCTATTTGGATGATGTTACTATATATTCTAAACATAGACCTGATCATCTTAATCATCTTAGAAAAGTATTTGAATTATGCAGAAAATTTGGAATATCCTTAAATCCTAAAAAGACAATATTTGTTGTTTCAGAAGGTATCTTATTAGGTTGCGTGGTTTCTAAGCATGGAATCATGATTGATCCTGAAAGAACCCAAGCCATTTCAAAGATAAATTATCCTTCTAGCAAGAAGGAAATGCAATTATTTCTTGGCAAAATAAATTTTGTAAGGAGATTCATTCCCAGTTTTTACAAGATCATACGTCCTTTGCAGAAGATGATTAAGAAGGATGTTGTTTTTAATTGGGGACAAACTGAAAAAGAATCATTTCAGAAAAATTTAGAAGCCATCTCAGAAGCTCCTAGCCTTCTAAGCCCAGACTTTAATAAGGATTTTATATTGTATACTTTCGCTTCTGATATTTCATATGCAGCAGTTTTAACTCAATTAAATCAGCAGAATAACGAAGTCCCAATCTCCTTCATGAGTTCAAATTTCAAAGGTGCTGAACTTAACTACCATGAAGTTGACAAACAAGCCTTTGCCATTTTTAAAGCTGTTAAACATTTTCGTCCATACTTGCTAAAATCTAAAATGAAAATAATTGTCCCTTATTCCTCAGTCAGAAATTTGTTAGTACATAAATACTTAGGTGAAAAGAGGGCACCTTGGATGACAGCTCTGCAAGAACATGACTTAGAAATTAAACCTTCAACAATAATTAAAGGCCAAGGGCTATGTAAATTAGCTGCTGAAGCTGCTCATTTACCTAATAATAAAGCTGAAACTGTTATTGATGAGGCTTTACTTACCAAGGAAATTTATTTTTATCCACCACCTCAAGATTCCTGGTACACAGACTTACGGATACTTTTGGAAACATGGGCTGCCCCTGATTACTTAGAATCAAAGAAGAAAAGAGCACTTAGATTGAAGGCTTCTCCTTATTTATTAATCGATAATATTCTCTTTCGGATAAATTCAGACGGAGTATACCTTCGATGTTTAGATAAAGACAAAACAAATGTAATTCTAAAAGAATTACATTCTGGACCAGCAGGAGGTCATTTTGGTGGAGAAACTACTGCACACAAAATTCTCAGGGTTGGTTATTATTGGCCCACTTTGTTTCGAGATGCCTATACTTTTGTTAGAAAATTCCAAGAATGTCAACTTGCTGCAGGAAGGGTTAAGAAACCTGCTTTTCCTTTACAACCTGTTTCAGCTGAAAGACCCTTTCAGCAATGGGGTATTGATATAGTAGGTCCAATAAATCCTCCCTCATCTATGCAACTCAAATATATAATAACTGCGACCGACTATTTTACTCGTTGGGAGGAAGCTGCACCATTAAAAGTTGTAAATACTAATCAGGTTATATTATTTTTGGAATTCTTTATCATAACAAGATTTGGTATCCCAGATTCCCTTATCTTTGATAATGCTTCATATTTTTCTTCAATCGAGTTAACTTAGTTTGCTTTAGAAAAGGGAATAAGAATCAGGTATTCAACTAACTATCATCCTCATGGGAATGGTCTAGCTGAATCAACAAACAAAAATCTATTGAAAATTCTTAAAAGAACTATTTCAGTTCATCACCGTAATTGGCACACAGAATTGGTCAATGCCCTTTGGGCAGACAGAGTAACTCCTAAAGCTGCAATAGGTAAGTCACCATTTTTCTTAGTATATGGAACTGAAGCTATTTTACCACCACATCTGTTCTTACCTTCATTACAGTAAGCTCAATCTGTCCAAGATGAAGAGTGTCCAGCAATGGAAAAGAGAATTAATACACTGTTGAAACTGGAGGAAGAAAGAGAAAAGTCAAAACAGCACTTTACAAAACATCAACAGATTGTGAAATCATGGTTTGACCAATCTTTCAGTTCTAATCGAGAATTTCAGGTGGGAGACTTAGTTTTAAAATGGGATAAAGTTCACGAAGAGAAGGGAGATCATACTAAGTTTTAGAAACTATGGTTAGGTCCCTTTGTTATTTCTGAGAAAATAGGCCCAAGTACCTTTCGGTTGCAAACACTTGAAGGATAGTCCAAAACATTCCCAGTGAATGGGCTGATCCTGAAAAAATATTTCTGTTAATATGTTCTGACTTAAAATGTATATAACTTGTTTGCTGTTTGTAAATAAATTTTTATTTGTATGTATATAAACTATGATTAATGTCTGTAAATAACTTTATGTTTTGTATATAAACTGAATTATAGTCCATAGAATTAAGAATGATGAATAATTCATAAAAAAATTCATAAATTTTCAGCATCATTCTGTTATATCTGTTAAGTAAAAATTTCAGACTGTCAAATTTTGTATATAATCAGTCAGTAATTTTAGTTAACAGCTGTAAAAATAAATGTATATAAACAAAATTAGTTTGCTAAGAAGCCTGAAACATTATGATACTAGATAGAAATCTTTTAAATTTGTTCAGAATGATCAAATTCTCTTAAAATCTGCAAAAGACCTTAGTGTTTTTGTTTGTAAGTATTTCACAGATTATTCATCATCTTGTTATTTTCCTTATAGAAGTAGGGAAAGCTTATTTAATATCTTATTCGAAGCTTGTACTTTTGAAAAACTCTTACAAACCTCTGCCATCAATGTTAGAAAAGTATTTATCATCTGAAAACTATTTAGGATTTGTTCTAGTCGATAAAATACTAAAGTGAGAGACGTAAGGTCTCAGTAATGAGCCGGTCCGATTAGAATCACAAATATCACTAGTATGAAATTATTAGGAAACTAGTAATGGCTTCTGGTTTTAAAAATCAAAATATAAGGGGTCTCATCACGAGCCAACTGATTCATTTTCTGGTGATATTAATGACTGACATTACCGTTTGGTCACCACGCTAGGTAATGATCTCTCATTTTTTTATGAAATTTTTATTAAAAAAAAATGAAAATACAATAAAACATAACTTTTGACTGAAGAATAGGAGGTCTCATCACGAGCTAGCCTAATCATGATCATTAGTGCTGTCTGGGATAACTTCATTTCTGATCACCAGGGTGATGGCTTTTGATTTAAAATAAAATTAAAAGACAAGAGGTCTCATCACGAGTCGGCTTGGTTATTTCAGATAGCTCTCGTGAATGATACTATCACATTGGGATACCATACCCGGATAGTAATCTTCAGGCAGAATTATTGTTTTAAAAGAAAAAGAAAACAAAACAAAAAAGAAAAATTATTATGTTACGGAACAGATTCTGGAAAGTTTTCAGAGAAGTAGATTTCTATACTCTATGCTGATGGTTTAGGTTATCTTTACTATGAAGTACTTTGTTTCGACCAAGATATTATAAGTTTCTCCGTAATTAAATTTCTTTTTCAAAAGATGGAATATTTCTGAGTTATACTTATGAGTATGAATGAATAATGGTTTATGCAGATAAAGAATTTTTTATTGTTTTTAACAGGTTTTTAAGATTTTGTTTTATCATTGTGTGTAAGCAGAGATAACTGGTTCATCCAAGTTATCACCATTTGTTGGCAGCTAGCAACAACCCCTTCATATTCCATTAAGATGAAGGGAGATCAGCTCTATTTTTTACTTAAAAATTATAATAGAGTGCCTTCAGAATCTTTGATTCTGAAGGTACTCTCAATTCAAGAAAAGTAAAATGATATGTGAGGAGTTGGTGAAAACATGTTCATACATTTGGCAGTTAGCAGCTGTCAGTTTAATCAGCCAGTTTCATTAGATCCTATATAGTCAATTCAATCATCAAGGTAAATGTATATGATTATATATGATAATATGCCAAAGGGAAATCAATGAAACACATTATGAGTTGGATGTGGGTAAGATATTATGAGTCCTAAACCCTTAGAACTTAGGTGACTTATTAAATTAAAACTTTATTAAACCTAATGTTCATATTTCGTATGCAATGCCTTACCCTCACTTTGTAAAAATTGTATATATTTAGATTAGTGAAAAAAATGATTATCAAATAAGAATTTTTATATATTATAGTTTTATCATTTAATATCCTATCAAATTTAATTTCAAATATTAAATGATGGGATTTTCGAAAATTCAAAACTATAATCTATGAATTTTAATGTATGAATTTGCATAAAACTTTTAGTAGTGTGGATGAGAAGGATAAGTATCATACAATGAATGAAATTTATAGACCTTTATCTACACGACAAATTTCAGCACTATAACATAAAAAGTGTATTAGGAAAGGGTGTCAACTTTATGGCATCAAAATTAAATAATTTGAGCCCAAAAAATAAAAAATGGAATTGGAACAATTTTTCTATTTTAAAGGAATTTGAAGTTGTATTTTGTGATAAGATATCAGTACTACCACCTAAACGATATTTAGATTTTAACATAGATCTAATGTCATTTTCAACACCAGTATCATGAGATCCATATCATATGAGTATCCTAGAATTAACAAAATGAACAATACAATTACAGGAGTTGCTATAGACAAAGGATATATTAATCCTAGTGTATCTCATTGAAGAGTACCTGTTTTGTTCGTGGGTGTGTTAGTAATATAATAAATTGTAATGTATTATTATTGTTTACTATCGTGCATGGAACTTATAGTTGATGAACAGATAACCAACCATTGATGGTAGATAACTAGAGGAACGAGAGCTAAAAAAAAATCCGCAAAATAAATTTTTTCGGCCCGACGAAATTATTTTTTCATTTGCGTTGTAAATAATGGTTCTGTTACGAAAAAACATTGTTCGGCCGAATCATTGTTCGGACGAATAATTGTTAGGCTGAATAACCTCTCAGACCTGAAACCTGCACAGTTTTCAGGTTTCTCCATTTTCGGAAGGTAAAATGGATGCCTTACACTACAAATTGACTGTCGGACTTGATACCATTAGTTTCATCATTGAATCTAATTTTCGTAGGTATAGATTTTGTTGTGTATAGGTGAGATCCGCTATTTTTATTTATTTTTTTTGTTTCTTAACATGTGTTGAGTTTCATTTCATCTCTTTCAACATGCGGTGAAATGAAAAATATATAACTTTAAAAATGCACCACCTAAAAATTTGAAACAAATATGGTACATTTAATTGGAGTGTCTACTTCAAAAGGGTATTCGTAGATTTTTAAATTTTATAGTCAATTGAGAGAAAAGTGGCGCAACCAAACACATGTTGAAAATCGACAAGGTTTCCCCATTGATCGAATTCAAATAAATATTATAATTAGCGTATACATCCATTGGTTACAACCTTATAGTCATCGCAATAGTATGTTGTGTGTAGTTTGTCGTAGAATATTTTGTTTTTGCAAAACACAAGTTTAACAATTATTTTAGGGGTGCAACCAAACATGTCTATTTTTTAGTCCTTTCATTTTATAAAGACACACTATCAAACATTTTCCGAAATGACATATCAAATCTCAATAAAAAAATTAAAAAAATTATGAATAGAAAGCTAACATAATTCTCTAAAAGTTTTGTTTTTACTTGAAAGTGAAATTCTAGATGAAAATATCACTTTCGTTTGCCCAAAGTTGAAAAACATGAAAAAATCAAATTTATTTTCTCAAAAGACCTCCCAAAATAGACACCCATCTTCATGGATTCACCCTGTATCTATAGGAAATGAGGAATGTGTCAAAGTAGACACATTGATCCAAAAAGAAGCAACTGAAACAAGAGGTAGTAAGAAATGCATGGTGTATTCAGATTCATATCAATCGTCTATAAGGTTTTCTTCAAAACCCGCTAAATGGGTAGAGGAGAAGCAGATGGATCGATTGTTTGAAGATTCAATGTCCTCTAATCATATGGATAAATGGCAGATTGGAGACAAGGATGAGAGGATTTCACATGCTAAAATTTCTACTGAATCATTGACAGATCCAAAAATGGAAGAACAAAAGCTACAGAGCATGACTACACTAGTGTTGCCTTCTCCAAAGAAGAAAGATGTTTCAAATTTAGCTTCAAGGCAATTCAATTCAATCAGCACACCTCCTATCAAGGATTATGTCGCACAAAAGGGTGAGGCTGAGCAATATGAATACAAGTCAAAGGGAATTAGGGTGATGTTGGCCTGTTTTTCTGAACTAGGCCAATAAGGAGGTTTTGTTCACACAATCAGCTTAAAGCAGCGTCTGGTGTGTTTAAATTAACAAAACCTCGCAGGTTGTGGTCCTGCTACCAGCTGATTTTCCTCTTAAGGAGAAATTAAAATCAGCAAAATTTAACCTATCCTAAATTTATTTCTACCTAAATGAATTCTATATTTAGTTTTAACTATCTAAACTATCTAATGGTTGCTTTCTTAAGGAAAAACTTCAAATTTTATAGATTTTTTTGAATATAAATATTTGTAAACAATACACTAAATTCTACAAACTGATTTAACAACTGTTAACTGGACTATACTTAAAACAAAACTTAATCTAAGCTATTCTATATGTCCTATCTCAGCTGAGAGCATCACTAAGACTAGATTAATTATTAATCAATAAAAGATGAACAGACAGACTAAAAGCACAATTTAAATAGAAACATTTAAATTATGAATAATAAGTCACTCTGTTATATGACAACAGAATCGAAGAAACAACTGACAATAAACAGTTATTTAAACTTTCTGAAATTAATTAATAATTAATTATCAACATAGCTATTTGAACTGAAAGATAATGTCTACTATAAAATCACTATTAACATACAAATGATATTTTTAACAGACAGAAGAGTATATCATCATATCTTAAGTTTATAGTAAAAATACTAATAAACGGAATCATAACGATATATTTGTTCCAAATGTGATATTGAACTAATAAAGTGCAAATTGTAATTAAACACACATATATCAAAGCATAATGTGTTAATATTAAGATAGAAGATAAGATGCAGAAGTATATAATATATCCAAGAAACAAAAATACCAGTAATGGTATCAGTCTGTAGATGTCCAGTTGTATTCACCTCCAAAGATTCAACTTCAGGAATGAAATAGCACTAGCAACAAAATTATACTTCAAGTATGTTTTCTTCCATCTTAATATTAACACATTATGCTTTGATATATGTGTGTTTAATTACAATTTTCACTTTATCAGTTCAATATCGCATTTGGAACAAATATATCATTATGATTTTGCTTATTAGTATTTTTACTATAAACTTAAGATATAATGATATACTCTTCTGTCTGTTAAAAATATCATTTGTATGTTAACAACGATTTTATAGTAGACATTATCTTTCAGTTCAAAAAGCTATGTGGATAATTAATTATTAATTAATTTCAGAAAGTTTAAATAACTATTTATTGTCAGTTGTTTCTTCGATTATGTTCTCATATAATAGAGTGACTTATTATTCATAATTTAAATGTTTCTATTTAAATTGTGC
>LPNX010821520.1:36822-94418 GCA_001517045.1 Pseudotsuga menziesii | reverse complement strand
ATTCATAGTCACATCGTTTCTTATCCAAATGCTGAGGTGGATAAGAAGTTCTTCAAGAGTTGAGTTCTTCATATTCCTCATTGCTTGAGGGATCTTCTTAGGATGGAAAGAGATTGATCTTCAGTTGCTCCCATCTTCTCTTGTTATGGGTAGAGCTTCTTCTTTTTCCCAAAGTTTGATGAAAGTAATCACTTCCTTCTGGAACACATTCCTTGAATGAATGAATTCCATGATCCTGGGAGGTCATTCAAGGTGGCCATCACCACTTCTGCATTCTTCACCGCTTCTTTTACCGCTTTAAGTTTTTCTTCCCTTCAAATAGCTTGAAATTCTGGAAGACCTTCAAAAACTTTGCTTGCAATAGGTAGTGCTCTGTAATGCACATGTGCAAGCCTTCTATGTCAAAGCTCATTTGTCTCTGCTGTGTCATGGATCAAGGCTTGTTCTGGATATCCCTTCAATTTATACAATCCTCCTTCTTGTTCTTCAATCACTACCACATCATCGATAGTCTTTCCTTTTGGTCATATGATGACTTGACCATCTATGAATGCAGGCCGCATTCCTTTTGCATCAATACTGAAATGGAGAGAAGATTATTCTTCAATCCTAGCACAAACAATACTTGTTTCATTGTTAGAGACTTACCAGAGTATAGCTTGTATGAAGATTCCCCACTACCTTTTATTGGATATTGGTAGTCATCTACAAGTTTCACCTTGTGAGGTGATTCATGTTCTGATAGTCTTACAAAGGATTCCTTGAATCCCATCATATGTTTGGAAGCCCCACTGTCTATAAGCCAATCATCACTTCCATGAGTAATGTTACCTATGAGAGTTGATATCATAACATATTCATCCTCGCTTGAAGAATCTTCACTTTCATGTCTGGATCTCCTTTTGGGTGGTTCATCATCCTCTGCAGCATGAGCATGATGTCTTCTTTGGCCTCGTCTCCCTCTGAAACTGGAACCTCTATACTCATGTAGGTGTTCAATCTAGAGAGATAACATACTTCTATGCTTGGAATTTGTCAACTTCACCAATCTTATCATCAATCTGATCACTTTGAAATGAGAACCTCAAATGGAAATAGCAAAGGATTAGATCTTACCGATTTGAGGTGTCCGCCCTTGTCCCGGAGTTTGCTGATCTAGGGTTTGTCGCAGAAACCATAATTTTCAAAAATTGGAATCTTTCAGATATGATTGGATGAAAAGATATATCTCTTCAAATGGAGCTGTCCAATGTACTCCTTTTCTGAAAACAGTGAAGGGAAACTCCCGGAACAGGAAGCCCTAATTTTCTGATTTCTTCTGCAGAAATGCCTGTTACTGTTTCTGTGATACCTCTGACATTACTGCTCCTATGAGTCTGAAATTTCTTACTGAGGTAACCTCGCATGTCCCTGATCCAAAACCATAGGTTTTATCAGAATTTGTTTCACCATTTGGGATTTATGATCATTTTCCCAAGGTGACCTGTTACAGGACTGTTCAGAACAGCGAAGTTGTACGGAATTCCACGTGTCACTGGTTCATCTTCTGAGTCTGAACTTTGTACCACAGAAATTAAAGCCCGTTCCCTTTCTGTAACATCTTCAGGAATTCCATTTGGACCTCTGTAGCCCAAGATATTGCAGATCTTCCCAGGTGTCCTGTTTATGGATGATTTCTGGAAGAGGATGGAACCCTAACTTGGAGAGATCATATCTCCCAGAATATAGTGGATCAGAGGTGGACCTTTGGACACAGTGTTCACCATAATTTTTTCTTTGGCCCCTGCAATTTTCATCTTCTGAGACTTCGTCAAACTCAAAATATATCGACTGTACCAAAACTTAGTAGTCTTAGTATTTAGGGTTTCTCCTAGCTAGGGGTCAAACTAGGGTTTGACTTTCCCGGAGATTTACCCAACCAAATTTCTTGATCCAGGTCTCTAAATTTCGGATTTGATGAGGAGCACAATCCTATTCTGGTCTCACCCAAAAATTTCTCTTCTGTAGAAATCCCTAATTTCCACATCGAAACTGAAAATGCTTGAAATTGAATTCTACATCGACAGAAAGATGCACCCTTCAATGGAGAGTCATCCTAGCATACTTGTGCTGAAAATCTGTGGAGGAAGATCCAAAAAATAGGAAGCCCTAGTTCCTGTAGCTGCACAATGTCTTCTTCTCAGGTTAGCTCTGATACCATGTTAGTTTTTCAACATTTAAGCTAGCATTATGATAAGATCTTTTCACTGAGAGAATAACAAGCACAGCAATCACATAAGCACATCACAAGAGACAAGAGACACAAAGATTTTAGGAGGGGAAACCATAAATGGAGAAAACCCCTCAACTTCCTCTAAGATAGTATCACCACAAGATGTGATCCCAAAACAGTAAGATGACCTCCCAACACAACAGCAGCCTTCTGTCTTCTGTCAAGCCAAAGTATTTCCTTCTCCAAAGGTGCGCCACACTTGAGAGAGCAAGTGATGTAATTCACAAGTGATAAATAGAGAGACTCTCACTCTCTATTTATATTCTTCCGTTGACTTGAAGTGCACTCAACCATGTAGGCTTAACTTATAATTAATTACTTGAGCCTACACCTTAATTAGTGTATAATAACCCAAGTGCCCCTAAACTGTGGGGACTTACCTAATGACTTGATATGACTTGTTTACATTATTAATCCTCCCGATCGAAACATCGGGGCATGACCACATGACTCAAATACATAATAGAAACATCCCCGAATAAACATCGGGTTACAATACATAAGATACATAGAAGAATACATTCCGAAGTTACATATACATCAACATTTAGTATGTCTATTCATCTTTTATTGGTTAATAATTAATCTAGTCTTAGTGAAGCTTTCAGCTGAGATAGGACATATAGAATAGCTTAGATTAAGTTTTGTTTTAAGTATATTCCAGTTAACAGCTGTTAAATCAGTTTGTAGAATTTAGTGTATTGTTTACAAATCTTTATATTAAAAAAAATCTATAAAATTTGAAGTCTTTCCTTAAGAAAGCAACCATTAGATAGTTTAGATAGTTAAAACTAAATATAGAATTCATTTAGGTAGAAATAACATTAGGATAGGTTAGATTTTGCTGATTTTAATTTCTCCTTAAGAGGAAAATTAGTTGGTAGCAGGACCACAACCTGCGAGGTTTTGTTAATTTAAACACACCGGACAATGCTTTAAGCTGACTGTGTGGACAAAACCTCCTTATTGGCCTAGTTCAAAAAAATAGGCCAACAAATGGCGCTAGAAGGAGGGCCTGAAAATGAGTAATGGCAGGTGAAACTAATGAAACATTTCCAACCAGCCAACAACCCTTCGAAATCAGTAGATCACCAATCTTAGAAACTGTCAGGAATATCCTTGAGCGTGATCCTGTCACCTCTCCCTTTACTCCTACACAAAGTGCTCAAACTTTAGAAGAATCAAGACATATTCTTACCAGAGCATATGCTAATCAGCTTGGTATTTCTCCAATATATTATGGTCTACCTAGACAGCAGTGACATAACCCACAATTGACCATAGTTACACAAGATTTGGAGATAACTAGGAGTACTCCCCACCATCAGGTTGAAAGATATCAAAGGCAGATTACTCAAACAAATACTGCTAGATGATTAATTGTAGGAGGCGGTTCTGATCAGCCACCTTCTCCTCCTGAATCACCACCTGATAGTCCAAGACCTTCCAATTCAGGAAGTTCCTCAAGTTATAAAAGAATTCCAATGGCAGGAAATGTACCTGTGGGAGGAGGAGGAAATCCTCCACCTAATCCACCCAATCCACAACTCCCTTGGCTAAGGACAGCTGCTGTAGTAGTCCCTGGAGTACAGCATCCTTTTCCTAAACACTCAGATAAACTCCTCCCTAAGTTTAACCCAGATGACAAAGAACCTGTAGAGGTACATGTTGAAAAATTCATGTTGGTTGTTCAAACTTTGAACGTTCAGCATGAAGATGTAGTTTGTTGATTGTTTCCTCTAACTTTTGAAGGAAGAGCTTGTACCTGGTATTTTTCATTAGTACAAGGATCTATCACAGACTGGGGGGAATTTAATAAAGCCTTTCTAGATAAATTCGGGGAAGATAAAACACCTGCCCTATTAGCCCTAGAATTATCTAGGATTAAAATGGAGCCTAAAGAAAAAATCAAAGATTTCAATCAAAGGTTTTTGACATTAAAAAATAAAATCCCAATGGCCTCTCAACCTCCGGAAGACATAATTATTGAAAATTATACTTCATCCCTACCTAAATATTCTGGGATGTTTGTGAAGAGAGCTGGAAAAACAACATTAATAGAAACTTTTGAGGAAGCCATTAAAGTCGAGAAGGATTCTATGTCCTATGAACCAGAGAGAAGTGGGAAATCTGATTCTTTTCCTCATAGGAAGACAGAAAAATCCAATTCAGATAAAGACAAAGCATTCGATATAGAACAAATACAGAATGCTATTCGAAAATTAACCAATGAAGTTGTAGGGTTAAAGAAAAACAATTATGAAGCTTCTCCTTCTAGGAGATATTTCAGAAATCAATTTAGACAGAACCCGAATACAAACAATAAAAATACACCACCTGACATAGCAGCAAATGATGATATTTTTAATACAATTCGAGTTGTTTTATCTTTGTCTGAAACTCCTTCTAGTCAAGAGATAAATGAAAATGAAGAAGAAGAAGAATCAGAAAATGATGAAGAATTAGAAGAACCACAACAAGTCAACAGACATTTCTGGGATAGTCTTGTGAGAGAACATGAGACTAAAAGTCCTCCTACAGGACAACATGCATATACTACTCGTAGTAGAGCATTTGCAAACACTCCCGATGCTTCAAGTTCTACTACAAATAATGACAACAATAACTCACAACCTAATAAGAAAGCTCAAACCGGTAAGCAGACTCAACCAACCAAGGTTACCCAAACTATTCAAAATGCTCCTAAATTAGATTTACAATATGATATAATCGAAGATTTAAAGAAGACTCGTGAAAACATCAGTATGTACGATCTTCTTCAAATCTACCCAATTCCTAATAGTCATGTTATAAATCCTGCAGTGAGTTCAATTATCCCTAATGCAAAACAAAATGTTGCTGCAAATAGTTCTAATAATGATCCTACAGCAACTGAAAAAGGGAAAGCAACATTTGACAAAGATTCCCTGATAGGTAAGAATTCTAAATCAACCACACATCCATTCTTACTTACCTTTGAAATTTTCAATAGGAATGTCCATAACTGCATGGTAGATTACGGAGCATCCTCCAATGTGATGCCTTTATCAATTTGCAAGAAATTGAATGGGAAATATGTTCCATCTAATTCTCAAATAACTCAATTGGACAGGACAAATGTAAAGGTTGTAGGGGAAATGAAAGATGTATTAGTCAGGATTTCTTGTAACCCTTCGGTTTATCAAATCATAGATATTGTTGTTGCTGATATTCCAGATGCATATGGGCTATTCTTAAGTAGGGACTGGTCTCAACAGCTGAACGGTTTCTTTGCCACTGATTGGTCAACATTGTGGTTACCTAAGAACGGAAAGTCAAATCAGATAAAGATAAATAGAGAAAGATATATGAAACATACTGTCACAGAATTGCATGATCCTAGTGAACCTGTTTTATTTCCAGATTGTATTATGGGAAATTACATGTATGAATTAGGATTTGGTAATTTTAAGGCTAAAAATTCTGCCTTATCTGAAAATAAACAGCAATCTGAAATTTGTAATGTGACATCTGTTTCTGCTAACTCTTCATTTAGGGAAACCATTAATGATGTAGATAATTTGAATATTGTAAATATTATAGAAAGTAAAGTGGTTGTGCATATTTCTATCTGGACTTTATATTTTGATGGTGCCAAATCTAAAGAAGGAGTAAGAGCTGGTTGCTTACTAGTGGACCCTCAGGGAAATAAAAACTTTATAGCTTGCAGAATGGAGTTTAATTGTATAAATAATACGGTGGAGCATGAAGCTTTAATACAAGGTTTGAAAAAGGCAATTGATTTGGGCATCAAAGAGGTAATTGTATATGGTGATTCCGAGATCATCGTTAGATAGGTGCGTAACTCCATTCATTGCTTATCTGAACATTTACAGAGTTATCAGAAAGAGGTATGGAACCTTATCTTACATTTTGATGCATTTAACATAAATTTTGTTCCTAGAAGTCAAAATTAGGAAGCAGATTTATTGGCAAACGTAGCTTCAAAGTTAATTCCATCAGAAAATCTTACACCAGATTTCTTTTCTGTTGAATTGATTTTTAGGCCTTCCATACCTGATAATATTTTTAAATGGCGTGTATTTGACAATGATATGCAGGTACTGAATTTTCTGACAAATGAAGATACCTTTAAAGATTCAACGACAGATGAAGTCACTCATGACGAAAATCTGCGGGATTTTTTGGTAATAAATGATTTTTGTTCGGTTGAAAAAGCTTTTGAACAAGTAAAACCACTCCATAATTCAGTACTAAGATTAGAAAAGTTCTTTGATCTGTAGGATAAGTTTAGATCTATTCCTAATTGTAAAACAAACATCTCTTCAATGAGGTATGAAACCATCAATTTAGGAACTGAACTAAATCCCCAAACTATAAACCTTGGAATAGATTGCAATTCTGTAGAAAAAATAGCTTTCATAAAACTATTTAAGGACTTTAAAGATGTCTTTTCTTAGACATATGATGATCTAAAAACCTTCAACACTCAGGTCATGCAACATATAATTCTGATTAAACAAGAGTCAAAACCTTTTCAACAGAATTTAAGGAAATATCACCCGTCATTAGACCCAACAATCAAAAAGGAACTAAATAAATTGTTAGCTGCCAAGATCATTTTTCCCATCAGGCATACTCAATGGGTGGCAAACTTAGTTCCAGTTAGGAAGAAAAATGGGGATATTAGATTATGCGTAGATTTTAGAAATTTGAACAAAGCTTCTGAAAAGGATAACTATCAAGTTCCTTCCATGGAACAAATTCTTCAAAACGTGTCTGGGGCGGAGATACTATCACTTTTGGATGGTTTCTCAAGGTATAACCAAATATTGGTTTCCCCAGATGATCAATTGAAAACTACTTTTAGAACCCCATGGGGAACATATGCCTACCGCAATATGCCATTTGGGTTAATCAATGCGGGAGCAACCTTTCAACGGGAAATGGATATTTCTTTTAGAGGTTTAATTAATCATTCAGTCGTTGTCTATTTTGATGACGTTACTATATATTCTAAACATCGACCTGATCATCTTAATCATCTTAGAAAAGTATTTGAACGATGCAGAAAATTTGGAATATCCTTAAATCCTAAAAAGACAATATTTGTTGTTTCAGAAGGTATCTTATTAGGTTGCGTGGTTTCTAAGCATGGAATCATGATTGATCCTGAAAGAACCCAAGCCATTTCAAAGATAACTTATCCTTCTAGCAAGAAGGCAATGCAATCATTTCTTGGCAAAATAAATTTTGTAAGGAGATTCATTCCCAGTTTTTACGAGATCATACGTCCTTTGCAGAATATGATTAAGAAGGATGCTGTTTTTAATTGGGGACAAACTGAAAAAGAATCATTTCAGAAAATTTTAGAAGCCATCTCAGAAGCTTCTAGCCTTCTAAGCCCGGACTTTAATAAGGATTTTATATTGTATACTTGTGCTTCTGATATTTCATATGCAGCAGTTTTAACTCAATTAAATCAGCAGAATAACGAAGTCCCAATCTCCTTAATGAGTTCAAATTTCAAAGGTGCTGAACTTAATTACCATGAAGTTGATAAACAAGCCTTTGCCATTTTTAAAGCTGTTAAACATTTTCGTCCATACTTGCTGAAATCTAAAATGAAAGTAATTGTCCCTTATTCCTCAGTCAGAAATTTGTTAGTACAGAAAGACTTGGTGAAAAGAGGGCACCTTGGATGACAGCTCTGCAAGAACATGACTTAGAAATTAAACCTTCAACAATAATCAAAGGCCAAGGGCTATGTAAATTAGCTGTTGAAGCTACTCATTTACCTAATAATAAAGCTAAAACTGTTATTGATGAGGCTTTACTTACCAGGGAAATTTATTTTTATCCACCACCTCAAGATTCCTGGTACACAGAATTACGGATACTTTTGGAAACAGGGGCTGCCCCTGATTAATTAGAATCAAAGAAGAAAAGAGCACTTAAATTGAAGGCTGATCCTTATTTATTAATCGATAATATTCTCTTTCAGAGAAATTCAGACGAAGTATACCTTCAATGTTTAGATAAAGACGAAACAAAAGTAATTCTAAAAGAATTACATTGTGGACCAGCAGGAGGTCATTTTGGTGGAGAGACTACTGCACACAAAATTCTTACGGTTGGTTATTATTGGCCCACTTTGTTTTGAGATGCCTATACTTTTCTTAGAAAATGCCAAGAATGTCAACTTGCTGCAGGAAGGGTTAAAAAACCTGCTTTTCCTTTACAACCTGTTTCAGCTGAAAGACCCTTTCAGCAATGGGGTATTGATATAGTAGGTCCAATAAATCCTCCCTCATCTATGCAACTCAAATATATAATAACTACGACCGACTATTTTACTCGTTGGGTGGAAGCTGCACCATTAAAATTTGTAAATACCAATCAGGTTATATTATTTTTGGAATTCTTTATCATAACAAGATTTGGTATCCCAGATTCCCTTGTCTTTGATAATGCTTCATATTTTTCTTCAATCGAGTTAACTCAGTTTGCTTTAGAAAAGGGAATAAGAATCAGGTATTCAGCTAGCTATCATCCTCATGGGAATGGTCTAGCTGAATCAACAAACACAAATCTATTGAAAATTCTTAAAAGAACTATTTCAGTTCATCACCGTAATTGGCATACAGAATTGGTCAATGCCCTTTGGGCAGACAGAGTAACTCCTAAAGCTGCAATAGGTAACTCGCCATTTTTCTTAGTATATGGAACTGAAGCTATTTTACCACCACATATGTTCTTACCTTCTTTACAGTAAGCTCAATCTGTCCAAGATGAAGAGTGTCCAGCAATGGAAAAGAGAATTAATACACTGCTGAAACTGGAGGAAGAAAGAGTCAAACAACACTTTACAAAACATCAACAGATTGTGAAATCATGGTTTGACCAATCTTTCAGTTCTAATCAAGAATTTCGAGTGGGAGACTTAGTTTTAAAATCGGATAAAGTTCACGAAGAGAAGGGAGATCATACTAAGTTTCAGAAACTATGGTTAGGTCCCTTTGTTATTTCTGAGAAAATAGGCCCAACGACCTTTTGGTTGCAAACACTTGAAGGATAGTCCGAACATTCCCAGTGAATGGGCTGATCCTGAAAAAATATTTCTGTTAATATGTTCTGACTTAAAATGTATATAACTTGTTTGCTGTTTGTAAATTAATTTTTATTTGTATGTATATAAACTATGATTGATGTCTGTAAATAACTTTATTTTTTTGTATATAAACTGAATTATAGTCCATAGAATTAAGAATGATGAATAATTGATAAAAAAATTTCATAAATTTTCAGCATCATTCTGTTATCTCTGTTAAGTAAAAATTTCAGACTGTCAAATTTTGTATATAATCAGTCAGTAATTTTAGTTAACAGCTGTAAAAATAAATGTATATAAACAAAATCAGTTTGCTAAGAAGCCTGAAACATTATGATACTAGATAGAAATCTTTTAAATTTGTTCAGAATGATCAAATTCTCTTAAAATCTGCAAAAGACCTTAGTGTTTTTATTTGTAAGTATTTCACAGATTATTCATTATCTTGTTATTTTCCTTATAGAAGTAGGGAAAGCTTATTTAATATCTTCTTCGAAGCTTGTACTTTTGAAAAACTCTTACAAACCTCTGCCATCAGTGTTAGAAAAGTATTTATCATCTGAAAACTATGATAGGATTTGTTCTAGTCGATAAAATACTAAAGTGAGAGACAGAAGGTCTCAGTAATGAGTCGGTCCGATCAGAATCACAAATATCACTAGTATGACATTATTAGGAAACTAGTAATGGATTTTGGTTTTAAAAACCAAAAGATAAGGGGTCTCATCACGAGCCAGCTGATTCATTTTCTGGTGATATTAATGACTGACATTACCGTTTGGTCACCATGCTAGGTAATGATCTCTCATTTTTTTATGAAATTTTTATTTTAAAAAAAATGAAAATGCAATAAAACATAACTTTTGACTGAAGAATAGGAGGTCTCATCACGAGCCAGCCTAATCATGATCATCAGTGCTGTCTGGGATAACTTCATTTCTGATCACCAGGGTGATGGCTTTTGATTTAAAATAAAATTAAAAGACAAGAGGTCTCATCACGAGCCGTCTTGCTTATTTCAGACAGCTCTCATGAATGATACTATCACATTGGGATACCATACCTGGATAGTAATCTTCAGGCAAAATTATTGTTTTAAAAGAAAAACAAAACAAAACAAAAAAGAAAAATTATTATGTTATGGAACAGATTTTGGAAAGTTTTCAGAGAAGTAGATTTCTATACTCTATGCTGATGGTTTAGGTTATCTTTACTATGAAGTACTTTGTTTCGACCAAGATATTATAAGTTTCTCCCTAATTAAATTTCTTTTTCAAAAGATGGAATATTTCTGAGTTATACTTATGAGTATGAATGAATAATGGTTTATGCAGATAAAGAATTTTTGATTGTTTTTAATAGGTTTTTAAGATTTCATTTTATCATTGTGTGTAAGCAGAGATAACTGGTTCATCCAGGTTGTCACCATTTGTTGGCAGCTAGCAACAACCCCTTCATATTCCATTAAGATGAAGGGAGATCAGCTCTATTTTTTACTTAAAAATTATAATAGAGTGCCTTCAGAATATTTGATTCTGAAGGTACTCTCAATTCAAGAAAAGTAAAATGATATGTTAGGAGTTGGTGAAAACATGTTCGTACATTTGGCAGTTAGCAGCTGTCAGTTTAATAAGTCAGTTTCATTAGATCCTATATAGTCAATTCCATCATCAAGGTAAATGTATACGATTATATATGATAATATGCCAAAGGGAAATCAATGAAACACATTCTGAGCTGGATGTGGGTAAGATATTATGAGTCCTAAACCCTTAGAACTTAGGTGACTTATTAAATTAAAACTTTATTAAACCTAATGTTCATATTTCGTATGCAATGCCTTACCCTCACTTTGTAAAAATTGTATATATTTAGATTAGTGAAAAAAATGATTATCATATAAGAATTTTTATATATTATAGTTTTATCATTTAATATCCTATCAAATTTAATTTCAAATATTAAACGATGGGATTTTCAAAAATTCAAAACTATAATCTATGAATTTTAATGTATATACATGATAGTCATATTAAATCTAGCCATTTCACTAGTTGTCATGCTAACATTAGGATGAGTGATTTCATCACTATATCACATAGATTGCTACCACCTTTCATGCTAAAACTGGAGAAGACTATTAAGGTGACAGAGTTTACGAAGGGCCATGTTTCAAAATGATAACGTTTGTAATTCGGATTGTTGAGTTAGCACAAATATGTGGCTTGCACCTCATGATAAATCGACAGCTGTGAACATATGGCGGCATCGTATTAATAGAATTGAATGTTGATAGTCATGTCATTTTTCATGATGTACAAGTTCATTATTAACCACTGTCTATAATCAATGTTTGAATTTATGATTCGTCAGTCACAAGATATCTGGTACGCCGATTTGGTTGAGTATCACTACTAGTTGTGGCTAAATCGTAGATAAACATGCATATATCATAATATAATGTTAAGTTACAGCTCTCATCATTACTAAGGCTTGGCTAAAATGACCATGATCAGAGATCTCATATCCGTCAAATCCAAAGCATGCGAAGCCTGCACATCATGTCATACGTTTGGGTACCTATTCCCTCCTTGTTCACTTCTCCGTTCATTTCAGTTCGAAGCCAGGAGAGCGTGGAAGAAACTATGGCTCCTATGAACTGTTATGAAATATCTGGTTCTGAACTCATAGAAGCCAATGAGGAGGTAGCTCTGCGTTTTGAGAAATTTGGGTGGGGGAAATTATTTAAGAGTTTCGATGGTCATCATGCAGAGGTGACTAAATTATTCGCCATGAATTTAAAAGACGACAGTGTGCAGATAGGGGGTTTTGAGTTCGTTATTAACGAAGACAATATAGCAGTAGCAACACAGCTCCCGCAAGTTGGAGAACGATGGTTTAAGGGTAGCAAGGTTAAT
This sequence comes from Pseudotsuga menziesii, assembly GCA_001517045.1. NCBI lineage: Eukaryota > Viridiplantae > Streptophyta > Pinopsida > Pinales > Pinaceae > Pseudotsuga > Pseudotsuga menziesii. Next base: position 82,117 of record LPNX010821520.1, on the reverse strand, counting down.
AAGAAGAGATGTTTATCTCTGTTGTTGCCATTGCTGGATGATACTAAGCTGAAGATAGGTGTCCCTGTCAGGTTCTTGAAGCCCGAATGGAGAACTTATTATGAAATATTGGTAAGGTACATGTCCTATGACGGATGTTTATCACATCTACAAATTTACCATTTAAGATTGCTATTAGCACTACAGGGTTTTAAGCTCAATTTATCGTTCTATTTATGGCAAAGTTTGAAGAAGATGTCACAGGAAGTTAGAAGTTTTAGTAACCCTGATAGAAGTCTTTTTCACCACGGGTTAATCAAAATCATAGTGCAACATCAGTTTTCTGTAAATGGCAAGTCATGGGATAGTTTTTTAACCGACTGTCAGTTGGGGCCGACGCAGTACTAGCTGAATCCCTCCCCACGAATTCGTAAAAAACAAAAAACCATAAAGTCTGAGGTTAATAATACTTCTGAAACTGTATCAGAGGTAAAACGGTTCGGGGAAGTCAGTATACCCATAAACAATGAGATTAGTAAAGATGATGACAGGAATACAATCCCTTGTGGCTCTCAAGCAGTCCTGAATCATCCTTTATCTGGTAAAGGTCATAGCACCCCTGCAGAAACAAAAGAAATATTAACCAAAAGCAAAACTGATAATGTTGTATCTGAATCAAATAACCTTATGAACATAGCAAGGATTCTATGCGTAGGTTAGATCGTCTTGCCTAGATTTCCTGTGACAAGGGAGGGTTCGATTCGAAAAATCTGTTGTTTTCAAGGAGGGTTACTAGGAGTATGAACAGTACCCATACAATTTCGGGTCCTATGGTTAATCAACAGGCTTCTCAACCTACAATCGTCCATATTGAAGATGAAATCCCGTCATCTATCCCTGATACAATGCATGAAAATAATTCTACTTTCGTAAAAGGTAATGATGTAAAATCAGGCAAGGCCGAGGTTACTCAACCAGGTATAGACACAGGTATTGCCGACCCTGAACCATCATCCAGTCAACATATTGACAGCCCTATTTCTCCTCAGGTAGCCAATGAAAAAGAAACTCTGCAGCATGTACTAGATAATGCATACTAGGCTAAAATCACAGAGTTGAAGGGTAAACTTAAACATTGCCTATCCAGTACAACATTGTTAGAAGAGGAAAATAGAACATTTAGAGAAGATTTGTTGGATTGGATCAGCAGATGGAAAGAAATGAGTGCTAAAAAGAATCAGTATAAAAAGCGAAGAGGTCAATAATAAGTACAAACCAGCACCTACTTGAAAGAATTGAAAAACAAAACATAAAGATTATCAGGTTAAAGGCCAAATTGACTGAAGCACGAAGAGTAATCGCTCTTCAAAGTAAAACATGAATGATTATTCTCATTCTTCTTTTCAAAGTGCATGATCGTATGGCTGTCAAACAGGTAATGATTAATGAAATATTTTTGTAACGCATGCCTGTAAAATCGCAGATTTTACAGGCATGCATTAAAATCTCAGTTTATTCTGTTTTATTTTGTAAACAGCTTTAATAAGATACCTCGTTTGTTAAATACAAGTGGGTTTGTCATCACTCCTTTCTAGAGTTTCAGGACGTTGTTAATACGTTGGCATGGAGCTGTGGCTTCTTCTTAAAAGCTGGAGTTTCAATAATGGCCAAGAATTTTCCCAATACATGGACATAGGCTAGTCGTTTTTCTGTTTATAGTGACAGGTGTTTTATATAGAAGATTTGATTCTCTTTCTAGTTATAGGAGCCCTATAATGTTGCATGTAACATTAATAGGGAAAAATAAATCATAGTAGTATATAAGTTAGGAATTTTGATGAACAAATGGATGGAGTGTTGGAAGAAAACATACTTGAAGTATAATTTTGTTGCTAGTGCTATTTCATTCCTGAAGTTGAATCTTTGGAGGTGAATACAACTGGACATCTACAGACTGATACCATTACTGGTATTTTTGTTTCTTGGATATATTATATACTTTTGCATCTTATATTCTATCTTAATATTAACACATTATGCTTTTATATATGTGTGTTTAATTACAATTTGCACTTTATCAGTTCAATATCGCATTTGGAACAAATATATCGTTATGATTCTGTTTATTAGTTTTTTTACTATAAACTTAAGATATAATGATATACTCTTCTGTCTGTTAAAAATATCATTTGTATGTTAACAGTGATTTTATAGTAGACATTATCTTTCAGTTCAAATAGCTATGTTGATAATTAATTATTAATTAATTTCAAAAAGTTTAAATAACTGTTTATTGTCAGTTGTTTCTTCGATTCTGTTGTCATATAACAGAGTGACTTATTATTCATAATTTAAATGTTTCTATTTAAATTGTGCTTTTAGTCTGTCTGTTCATCTTTTATTGATTAATAATTAATCTACTCTTAGTGATGCTCTCAGCTGAGATAGGACATATAGAATAGCTTAGATTAAGGTTTGTTTTAATAATATTCCAGTTAACAGCTGTTAAATCAGTTTGTAGAATTTAGTGTATTGTTTACAAATATTTATATTCAAAAAAATCTATAAAATTTGAAGTCTTTCCTTAAGAAAGCAACCATTAGATAGTTTAGATAGTTAAAACTAAATATAGAATTCATTTAGGTAGAAATAACATTAGGATAGGTTAGATTTTGCTGATTTTAATTTCTCCTTAAGAGGAAAATCAGCTGGTAGCAGGACCACAACCTACGAGGTTTTGTTAATTTAAACAAACTGGACGCTGCTTTAAGCTGATTGTGTGGACAAAACCTCCTTATTGGCCTAGTTCAGAAAAACAGGCCAACAGGTGAATAAATCTTGTGCGACCCCATCAAAGAAAAATAACAGAGGCCTTAAGAAATATCATGGGATGTCTGGCTCAAAGAAGTTTAACCAAGGGAAATTAGTTAAGAAGTTTTTTTTTCGCAAGCATGAGCAAGTTTCCCCTATAAAATATGGCACTGAACCTTCATCAGAAAATGTGACAAGTTCATCAAAATTTAAGGTGAAGATAAATGGTACTGCAACAATTAAATTGGATGGCGTGTCACTATCTACAGAGTTTCATTTAGAAAAATCAAACAAGCTTATACAAGTGTAAGTCTTATCTTAATTCAGTTGCGTTTCAAATTACAATTTTTTCCTTTTTTTGGATGATACATCAAGTCGTAATTTCATTAAAGTGTAAAAAATATATATATGCTAATCACATGTAACTACTAACTTTTAAAATACAACAGGGGTGAAATGGCACCTATAGCCAACCATCACCTAAACTTCAAATCACTTTCTATAATGATGGATACCTTCAAACCTCTCTTTTCTCTGTGTCTTATCAAGTGTAGCATAAGCCTCAACCCATGCATGCCTTCTTTCTGGAGGCATATAATATGAACTACCTACTCTTTTATTTGAGATGATATTTTCCTTTATTCAGTGCATAATGTATTTTATCCATATTTAAGATAATTTGAGTATGTGAAACTCGTGTCGAATCAACCTTACTTAGCTCTGGAACTTATTTCTACCATCTGTATCACAAAAACCACGCAGCAGTAGAGAACCCAATCGCTAAAAATTCTAGTTTTTATATTACTTCCAAAATAAAATCGTTATAAATAGGATAGAGTCTAAATACTATAGGAATATTACCTCTAAGTTATAGTACTTAGTTGCAACCTTCTTCTCTTCAATGGGATTGACGGGATTTCAGAAATCTATTGTCGGTCCTTCAGTTGATAAAATAACAAAACCAATTGCCATGCTAAATATCACATTATAAGAAAAGGCATTAATAATGTTGTTATATGACAATATAATAGTAATAAATACATTCAACAAGACATCTAAACTCCACAAACATATTTGATTACAATATTAGTTGTGTGACCATCCACATGAAACAGTATTACAGTGGCATTCTTAAAAAAATGGATTCTGAACAATCCAAGCCTCGAATTTAATTCACTTCTTTATTCAACAGAGTTTGGAGATCACATACCTCAGATATTGTGGAACATATGTCCATGCATAGTGAACATAGCGCTTGAAATTATTCCTCCATGATGAAACAATATATTGAATAATGTGCATATGCAACCACTAGCTTTCTTCCTGACTAATAACTACACCTCCAGGCCATATCCAGATGTATCATATCCAAAATGAATCTAAAAATTGGAATACGTATTCTCATCCATATCCTTTTTTTTTTTGGGTAACTACAACTCAAAACCTACATAAGTGCCATATGGTAAACAAGTAATATCTAACATAAAAGGAAAAATAGCACTAATTCTTAGATCAGGGACATGAGAATTAGACGTGTCATTAAAGGCAAAGAGAAAATTATAAAGTAATCTCCCTATACTTTTAAAGAAAACCAATACTTTTTAATAAAACCAAACAAGGATAAACAAGAAAGCCAAATAACAAAAACTATAAAAACCAAGCATGGAATATGCCATGTACATGTCTCCAAAGAACTTGATGTTTAAGTTTAAGGATTAGAGGTTTATTTAATTTAAGTAGTAAACTTTAATGCATGAACATATAAAATCATATTCATAACAGTACTACTGCAATAAAATTTGAACTGTAATAAACAAACCTAATTTTCATCTCTTTCAACTTAACGCTCCATTAGTCACTGCATTAAAGTTGGTCCTCGAGAATCATCAAATGCCATGTACAGTAACAACAAGATAAAACAATGTACAGTACACAAAATTCTGAACACATAATTTTCATCTCTTTCAACGTTAACACTACCAAATTCCACATTCGAGAGTGATTAAGTTGAAAGAGATGAAAGTTATGATTTAAATTTATCTTGTATGTGTCTTGTCTAACTCTTGTACATTATTTTATGAAATTATACATTACAATTATATCACAAATAAAATAGGAGCAAGGTAATACTCTAGATTCTATTGTTAAAGGGTCAAGAAATATAAAAATTTGGAAAACACAGAATACCTGGTGATATTAATGCATGAAAATATAAAATCAGATTCAGAACAATACTTCTATAATAAAATTTGAATTGTAGTAAAAAAAAATAATGTTCATCTCTTTCAACTTAATGCTCCATTATTCACTGCGTTAAAGTTGTTCCTCGAGAATCATCAAATGAAATGTGTAGTAACAACAATAAAATAATGTACAATAGATATCAACAGTAAATAATCATAACCAATATTTGAATCAACCCTATACTCAGGTTTTTCAGATTTGATCTTGTCACAGAAGGAACAAGTCAATCTAGAAAAACAATTTATGTGCCTTGAGAGAGATCTAGAGAGAGTTAAATCATAAGCATACTCACCACACACTGACCTAGACTTCTTAGTAAACAAGCACATTCATACCTAGTAGAGTCATCCTGATAAAGGACGCAGAATCATGCTGGGTAAGGATGCAGTCACATACTGCAGAGACACACATGCATACTTTGAATAGTCATTCTTGAAAAAAAATAGTCCACCCATAAAGTGAAACTCATTGTCACATTGGGGAAGACCCCATAGTCCACACAAGAAAATAGGCTCATGGTCACCTCATGGTCACGCTAGGGAAGGACCCACAATCCACCCGAGAAAATAGGTAATGGTCATGTTGGAGAAGGACACACAGTCCACCAAGAAAAAAAATCATGGTCACGCTGGGGAAGGAACCACAGTCTACTCAAGAAAACAGATCACAGTCATGATGGTGAAGGACCCACAGTCCACCAAGAGATAGATCACGGTCACGCTGGTGAAGGACCCACATTCCACCCAAGAAAAAAAAATCATGTTCATGCTGGAGAAGGACATATCAAGATATCACCAAGGCATAGGTTTTTCGGTCATGTTGAAGGACCCATAGTCCACCAAGAAAGTGAAAAGAAAAAAATCACGGTCATGATGGTGAAGGAACCACAATCCACCAAGAAATAAACTCATAGTTACACTTTGTAAGAACCCACAACCCACCCAAGAAACATGCCATGATCACGCTGGGGAAGGACCCAGAATACAACAGAATGACAGTCATGCTAGTGCAAAGTGACCACATGGAAGGTGTAATAAGGAAATCCTAGTCACAGGGGTGGTGCAGCAAGATATCACATGGAGCAGCAACAAATATTGTGCAAAGATCACGCTGAGGGAGAGAGCTCAGTCGCGCTGAGCATCAAAACATGAACTGGATCCGTCTCTCATGTTAAATTAAAAATTTAATTTATAATCTAGATACTCCTTAAGATAAGGTATCAAAACATTAATAAACATAACCTATAAACCAAGTAATATAAAGGATCATTAGTAAACCAAGGGGGCCACAACAAAACAAAACACAAACCCAAAAGGTCAAGGTGAACTATATAAGGTGGACATGCAACTCCTTTATAGAACCAACAAGACCAATAATATTTTCTCTCTCTCAAGGTATACTATTTTATATATTTTTATCACCACTGTATAAGATTCATTAGTTATAGAAAGTAGAGCCAAATAAACAACTTATACGAGGAAGAGAAGTGAAATCCATAAAAAGTATTTAGCTTGGAAATTGCAACTACAAGTGAAATACATAAATAGGCATCAAAGAAACTACAAACCATCTCAAATAGACATAAACCATGACAAACGATGACAAAATAGTACAAGAAACAAAATAGTATCGTATTAACTAAACAAAATAAGTTTAAAGCATAATTTTCATCTCTTTCAACTTTAACACTCCCCAAGGTGCTTGTGTTAAAGTTGAAATCATACAAAGACAATAAATAACAGCAGTAGTAAATCTATCCCATGTCTAATGCAAAGTACAAAGAAAACAAATAATAACCCACTAGGAGAGTTGAAATGTGGTTGGAAAATTAGTATCTTTATAACGAGCTTTCTTAGGAACCCAATTACCTTTAGGTTGGAAATTTTTCTAATTGGAGTTAGATATTTCCATGGTCACTACTCGATTCTGCATGTTTTTCAACTGATTAGTATAAGTTCCTTCCATGGATTCCATTTTTTCATTTAACTCCTTAATATTCTTATCATATGCCTCTTGCATGGGTTCTTTTCCTTTGGATTTCTGTTTATCCTTCCCTCTTGTAAAACCAGGCAAGTTAGACTTACCTCAAGCCTGCATGTTTGCATCAATTTTAATGGTTAATGCTTGGGTAGCTTTAATATCAGCGGGTTCTTTGTCTCGCAACTGGTATATCATTTCCCCATTGAGTTCTTCTATGTAATAAATTAAGATAGACTTATCAGGAGGATTGGAATCATTATTCATGCTTGCAATAAGATCTCTGAATTTTTTATTGAATTCCTCCATTGTTTCATTTTCATTTCTCTTGATGGAGTGGAGTGCATTTAATAAGAAATGAGTCTCCTTGTATTGAAGCAAATATATCGTGGCAGCAAAATAAAAACTAAAGTCTAAAAGAATCCACAAGCTATGTGTCACTTTCTAATCATCCACCAATAATCAGCAAGAATCCTTTGGTTGGTGAAGAGAGAATATTTCGTGGCAATAAGCGAGGCAACCAAATTATTTAAAAAAAATTAAAGATGGAAAAGAAAAGAAATAAATAATCTATACATCCTTTCAAGAAGGCGGATTGTGTGCGTGTGATTGTTAGAAAAAATCAAATGATGAAGGAAACACTACCAATACCCCGAGGGGGAAGGAAGTGTGGGTGTTGTGTAACCCACTTGTTTTATTTATTAATTATGATTACAATATCAAAGAAATGAAATTAAAAGACTTCTTATAACCTATAAAACAGTCTAAATAGTTGTACAACTTTATGGAGTGAAGGGGAATGAAGAAGAGGGAAAAAATGAGGGTTTTCGATATCCCAGGAGACCCAACACTTGAATTTTGAGCAAATTATCCTCCTCTTTTTATTTGGACCTTCTAAAAACCAGAAATTTCAATTTTAGAATGTGATGGAATGAATAAATAAAATATAAAAACTAAAACTAAATTGAGTACTTGCAAAAGATTGGAAAATTTTACTAGTTTTAGATTACTAAAATAACAACATTAGATTCAGTAAAAGGTGATTTTTTTAAGCACTTCTAAATCTAAATGATTTTATATGCTAAATAAATAGATTGAAAATATCAGACTTTTAAATCAGATCTATTAAATTTTCATATTCAAGCTAAGTAATCCAGACAAAGGAGAGAGAAATGTTTTGAGAAGATGGAGACCAATTTCAAGGCTTGCTTGATCTTGTTATGGAAAATTTGGAGACCCTGTAGAAATAAGATGAAACTTGAGAGATTATGAAAGAAGAATAGGATACATCTGAGTTCAAATCCTTCTTTTAAAAAATAACCTGCAAAACAAATCTATGAGAAATCCCTGCATAAAAAGAGTTAGATCTAGTGTACTCAAAAACAAGAAATCAGAAAGAGTTGAAATGAAATTGAGTATGAACAACTACTCTCCTATATTTTGAGATCAATATACCAGTAAGCAAATTACAGTGGTAAATTCCTACTCTATGTGTCTTAGGATGACCTTCTAAGCTATATCTAATAGCAATTTTAAGCAAAAAGAAAGAAACAATTCATAAATTCAACAATGTCACCTCACTACTTGAAAGCATTCATATCATAACACATAATGGACCTCCAAAGTATGCAAGTTTATTCATAGAATAGAAACAATAAAAAATATCATAGGTTTCTTGCATCCATCATGATTCAGTAGCAAAACCCTGTTTTTATAGCAAAAAATAAGCTCAAACCCCAAGGGGGTGAATTTTCCAAGTGTGAGGTGTTTTGGGGGTCGATATAATGGTGGAAGGAAGGCCTGAGTGTTGGAATGAAGGGATAACACCTATATTGAGGTATCCCACTTGTTTTGGGAAGCCTTTATCTCCTCCAACCACTTTATCCAGGTGGAAAAACCACCCTCCATGAGTGAATTAGTCCCCCTTTTGTGGAAGTTATTTAGATCCAATCCTTTGATGTTTACGGATGCTCCTCTATGCTCATAAATGTCCCAAAGAATATCCTCAACAAATTTGACACCTTAGAGACAATTCCCAGACAAGATAGCTTTGATTTAGGGATTGGAATTTCTCCAATTTTCCCATTTATTTGACCCTCTGAGTCATTTTGGAGAGAAACCCCAAATTAATAATTGAAAATTACTAATTTAACTCTCAAAAGTGGGTTTATGGTTGAAGTTAGGTCCTTGGATCCAAAAATAATCATCCCCATGACCAAATTGGGTCCCTAGGCCCAATTTTATGACCTTTTGAAATATTACAATTAAAATACACCTTATCGATGATTTCATTAAAAAACTAAAAATAAAAAAAACATAAGGGGGGACTTATTGGATGTTCACAAAACTATGGACATATGACTAGCTTGGTATAATAAATAGACCCTAGGATTTAATATTCTTTTTGATAAAAATCTACCAAACTCACCATCCCGTCTTTGGAGGATTTTGAGTGGAAAACTTGAAAATTATATGTCGCTTAAAAAGCATCATATAATTAACAAGGGAAAAACACTCAAGGATGATGATCCTGATGGCCAATTCTAAGAATTCCAAGCCTTTTACATAAAAGAACCTCATGCTATGTTATTTTTTACAATTCCCTCGAAAATTCGTGAACATCCAAAAGAGGCCACAACTAACTTTGATGAAACCACGAAACTTTCGAGCACTAAGTAAGAACAAGTGATTTGTTATGATCCTTGGTGGCTCACTTGAAAGATCCCCTAAGTGCAACTTAGTGGATAACAACCCATCCTTATTTCGTACTAGTACTACTGGTGCAGCATAAGGACTCTGGATTTCTATAATCACTCTACACTTCAACAAATCACGGATTAATCTTTCAATCTCTGTCTTATGATGGTGTGGATTCCTATAGGGCTTAACATTGACAGGGCTTGATCCAGACTTGATTTTGATGACATGCTTGATCTTTCTTTCTGGGGGTAACTCCATGGGGAAATCTTCGAATACCTTATAGTACTTTTGGATTAGTCATTGTCTCTCTTGCTGACTTGGTTTAACCCCTTCTAAAGTTAATAATTCCATCTCTTGGCATTGTATGAATTATGATGGTGCTCCCTTTCGAATTAGCCTCTCCATTTTGTGGGATGACACAATTTGTGTGCAAGGGGGTTGGAACCCATACAACTTCTATTTTTCTCCTTGCCACCTAAAATTTATAAAGTGTTCTTGGTGGTTGGCTGAGTAGGTAACTAATGATTGCAACCAATGAATTCCTAATACTTCATCAACTCCTGCTAAGGGTACTGCATAAAATTATGACTCAAGGTTATAGTTTTGTAATTGCAGCTTAACTATGTGGAATTTTCCCACTTTTTCGATCTTCTTTCCATATGCGACCATTATCTTTATGTTAGGTACTATATATATGAAAATGTTAAACCTATTTACAACACTTACATCAATGAAATTATGAGTACTTCATGTGTCGAATAGGACAACAAGATTGTTATTTTCTATATGCCCTTTATTTTTTAATGTTTGTGGTTGGTGTATTCCTGTTATGGCTGCGATCGATATCTTTGGTGTTTCTTCATATTTTGACTCTGAGGTCACATGTTTCTTCTATGTCAGATTCATCACTAAATGACTTTCCTTCCTCTTCTACTTCACATTGATATAGGTTCTCGGTGGTCTCTTTTTTCAAAGATCTATGTCTTGGGTCCCATTTCTCTCCGCAATATTTACACTTCCCTTCTTTCATTCATTGGACTCCGTAATCTATGGTGCAGAGGGAGTGAAGGAGCTGGGATGACAGTGGAAAAAATGAGTTGGGGTGATACGCGATGGAAATGGTGATTTGGGACAGTTGGGTGGGCATGGGAGGGTAGGTGGTATGCAAGAGGCCAGTCGAATGGAAATAGAATATGACCGTTAATGGGAAACAATAGAGGACACGGTGGTGGAATAATATGGAGGATTATGGAGGCCAAGGGGGCATAGTAGTGCAGAAAGAGGAGCCAAAGCTAGCTCTGATAACACAAATTTTGAACCCACATTGAATCAAATAAGCCACGAATAATTGATAATTGATATCTTAGAATGAATTTTACAATAGGATGAAAGGACCTTTTATAGATATAAACACGCCATTTCAATGGAATGGTGTGACCCTGCGATTAGCTAAGTAATATTACATTTAATAATTAAAATATTTATTCTTTAACTACTTAGATACATAACAATATGAATGCATATTTGGCTTATCCCACTACAACAAATTACCCTTTTAAGGGTGGTTTTACCTTACATCGATTTTTCTAACACCCCCCAACCCCACCCCTAAAAAAAAGGTTTTTTAGGAAATTAGAGATGGTTCTTAACCCCCCCCCCCTCCCCTAAATTCCTGAAACCTGTACTTTTGGGAGGGGTTTGGAAATACCCCCAAAAGGATCTTTTCTAGGTATTTTTTAACCCCCCACTAAAAAAAAGTCACAATAACTAAATGGTTGGTCCATTTGTTTTAAAGCCGCCCCAAAAAGTCATAATAATTGTACTTTTGGGGGTGGTTGTTTGAAATCCTCCCCCAAATGACATGATAATTTGGATTTTGTAGGCGACTGTTTTAAATCCACCCCCAAAAGTTAGGGAATTTTTAACTTGTGGGGGAGGTTGTGATAAAGCTTCCCTCAAAAGTCCAATTGTCATGACTTTTTTGGGGGGGTTGAATTGAACCCCCCTAAAGGTCTATTTTAAGGAGATTTAAGAAAAAACTTAAAAGTCACGAGAATTTTGACTTTTTGGGGTGGTGGTTATAAATCTACCCTTAAAGGCCAATTGTCATTACTTGTTTTAGTTTTGGTGGGGGGGGGTTAAAATACCCACCTAAAGGTCCTTTTCAAGGTGGTTTTTAAAAAAACCCTTAAAAGTCCTGATAATTTGGAATTGTGAGGACAGTGGTTACAAAGATGCCATTAAAATTCCAATTTTTATGACTTTTTTTTTGGGGGGGGGAAGGTGAAAGACCCCCCCATAAAGCGCCTTTTCAAGGAAGTTAAAAAAAAAACTTAGAAGTCATGAGAATTGGACTTTTGGGGGAAGTTGTTTTGAAGTCGCCCCAAAAAATATCCAATTGTCGTGCCTTTTTTATTGGGGGGTGGGGGGGTTGAAAGAATCCTCATAAATTTCCTTTTCAAGATGGGATTCAAACTCTCCACCACCCCCACAATCTAGGAAAAAAAAGTAGGGATTTCGGGTTTCCCTTGGGTTCCATATGTCCCCATCAATTTCATAAAGAATACATATGGCCTAAGACATGAGAAATTTTCCTTATAGCATGGCCTAGGAATTTAGAATTCTCTACGGACTATTATACCATAAAAATATAGTATAGGAGGGTTCCAAGAATAAGGTATTAACTAGGGAATTGAGGCATAAAAATCTTGTCAAGTTAGTACAATATTGGCTCTAACATCTACACCTATACTAACTATGTTAGTTGAGACTAAATAAAATCCCTAAGAAACTGTAAACATACCCCACATAGTAAATTCATTACACTCTTGAACAACCCATACATGCATATAATGCCCACCATCAATTTGTAAAATCATTGTGTCAATAGGAAGTTTACATAGACCACATGGGTGAGATGTGATAAGATAAGCCAACAAAGATCCATCATAACTCATTATCTACCAAGTGTTGAAGGGGATAATAAAAAATTGCAAAAAAAATGTTAATTTTGATCACTCTCATAAAATAGAATGGAATGCAAATTAATTCAAAATAAATAGTGAATTTCCTAAGAAAAAAATACCTTCCATCTATTTGGGTATCCCTAAAACTATGTATATTTAAAGGATAAGGAAAAAAACAACTTATATTAGGAATTTCCTTTGAAGGTGATATCCCAACTTCAAGCTTTGAGGAAATAATAGTCTAATCAAAGGATTTGTAATCAATCCAAATACTCGAGGACATTAGGATTATTTCAATTAGCATTTTTGTGTGATGTTATATTCTATTTATGTATAAGGAATTCATGTCCACAATCAACGTAAAATTAGTGCATATCCTATGATCACTAAGTGCATAGCCCCACACACCTCCAATTGAACCAAGAATGAAGTATGTTATTGGATCTAATCATCGACAAAAATAGTCACTGGGATCCATGACCTTTGCACCAAGCACTGTATTCTATAATTCTCATATCTTTCTTACACACACTAAATTTGGCAATTTAACATGCAAACACACCAACTCAACAAAGATTTATCCCTAGTAGTGTCCAATATCTCAATAGAAGGATTATGAACCCCAAAACCAATCTTATGTCTAAGACCATTTATTTCCACATCAAACCATTGGACATGTATCAAGAACCATCCTTGGTAGTTTAAACCTAGAAATAATAACAATAACACACTTAAAATACCAAATTCCTTATGGATGACATGTATGTTAGTTTGGGGTCCCATAATGAACCACGATCTCCTTATGAAAATATGTAAAGTGATATTTTTTATCTGGATCTATACCAAGGAATGGTCCTTTAATAGAACCATCCTTAGTTTGCTAATCCTCAAAATGATGACCATAAATCACATGTATGCTAAATATTCCTTACAGAAGCTCTATAGGGTGGCCTAGAATACTATGCATGGACCATGAGACCTATATGGAATTGGTAAATAATTAGACCCTTAATTTAAATCTTGTTTCATAACAACCATTATTAGGGTTACAAATCTTGATATGGCCAGCATATTCCTCTTGCAAGTTAAAATCTTCCTATGAAGGGCTTATGTGATGACTAAGTCCCTACATATTTCCCATGATACATAGAGGAGAATATTGGTGCAAGGATTTTTCTTTTTCCATTGGAACATTGAATGGGAAATGAGGACCACACTTAGAATCCCAAATCTTTAAATCAGGACCATATCTCTCTCACATGCAAAAATATGGTGGCTCAAAGCCCTACGCATCGCCCATGAGCATCAAGGACAAATGCTATGGCCAAACAACCTATATCTTGGCACCAAAAAATGTATTAGGAACTAAAAATAACCTCTAATGTGGAAAAAATAAAAATCACCACCATAATGCACTCGTGGTATGATATTTACTACTAATTTCCTATGTGGTTGTTGTGGCCCCATGCATGACCTATGAGCTCTACAAAAAAATGTTAGGGATCAAGACCTTGATTTTAAACCCTAAAACATTTTATGATCCTGAAGATCATCCCAGGCATTCAATGTTCCCATCCAAACATTGCCCATGATATTTCTAAAGGATTGTATTCCACCACATTACTCCATCTCCCTCACACAATGTAACCAGTGCTATTTCCATAACCGTCGGAGGGATTACTAAGTAAAGTGTTTCATCATTACGTTTCCCCATCGACAAGAAAATAACTTTCAATATGGCATAGTAGAACTAATTTATTTTCAGACCCGTTGTTTTTTTCTCTACCAAAGATGCTTTACTTTATCGTCGTATTGTCCACCATCCCTTCCAAGTGAATTGCAAAGATCAGATAGGGGGGAAACAAGGATGAAAGAATTGCAACATGTCAAGATTAGGAGGAAAGGACAAATGAAATAGATCAACTTTAGAATATTTGAGACCTTTCATTATATGGTAGAACTTAATGTGCTAAAAAATGACAATTTAATAATGAATTAGAGTGGTATACCTAGTAATGGGAAATGATGAGATAGTTTTTTATAGATAAATTATCAAATAACCAATGAAGAGTATCCTTGAACAATAGTAGGATTTCCAATATAGAAAAAAAATCTACTTGGTTGTTCATTGTCACTCCTAGAACCCATGCAAAAGTCAATTCTCATTGTCTTGTTGTCCATTAAGGTTAACCCCATCATTTCACATGAAGTTGCTAGTTATTTTCCAGAATTTATGGTAAATATGTGATGTCATGAAAAAAAGAAATTGATAACGATTTAGAAATTCCCATTAAACTAATTGAGAAAGGTCGTTCTAACCTCAATGTCAAAGTTGGGATCATATATGGACAAGCATTGAGAATATATAAAGAGTAAGAAAATCTTGTAGCAAACTCAACCTCTTTAGGGTCACAAATATGATAATTTCAAGCTTGAGTGGAGTTCTACAATGATCTAAAACCAATGCATAGAGGTGCAATTCCCCTATGGGTTTTTCTCAATAGGGAACATACCTAGATTGTCAAAAATATCAATGAGAACTTTGACTTTTTGTGTTACGAAATTATAACAACCAGAGAGAAGTTTGCTATAACCATCACATAACATGCATATGCATAGAAAATATATATCCTTCATGTGAGATATGGTGATGATTTTGAAAACTTGCACATAGGGGATATTTCTTGATGCATGACTTAAAATATAGTCAAAACTATGGTCTTATGCTATAACATTTTCCTCTAAATCACATGCTCCATACATGGGTCCCCAAATTACCACCATAGGGAATATTTGGCATGTAATTTGTCATGTGCATTTGGAGTATTAAAACAACATGAATAGCTACAATTGATACCCAAGTAAAGGTTTCATAAACCATAATTTATGGGGTCCTAATCTAGTACGTAGCCTTATAAGTGGGAACTTTGTCATGTGAGTAGGATATGGTATCCATTTAAAGTTTGTGACACCAAGTCGAGTTCAATGCCAAATATGTAGGTTGTTGGGTAAATACTTTAGTGTACTCTGAGGCTCTTCATGGGCACCAGGGATGGTTATCATGGCTTGACCTATCATTCATTGAAAAAAATTAGGGCATTGTGTCATATCATTTATCTTTGGGGGATCATCATATGTTATGTGTGGGGTATGAAGCCACCACATATGTCCCAAATTTTGAATATAATTTGTCTCTTGTATATGATATGATGTTTATTTTGAGGATTTACACATCATGGATGGTTCACATAGAGTGGGTCATAGTTTGAGAAGAAAAGTTAGGGTCTTAGGCAATAACATTTTCATTTCAGACTCATGGGAGCCTATGCACATGAGGTCCCATGACCACAATACAAGACCTATATAGAGAATATTTAGGCTATAAGTAGGATTTGGTGGGAATAAGTATTCCTTATCCTACGAGTGATATATGATCCACATTTTGATTTTTGGCATAGCAAGGATAAATATTATTTCCCATACCATTGTCTAAATACAAAACTTCAGAATTTTTACCATAAAACTTGACACTAAGGATCATGGAAAATGTGTGGGACCTTGGGCCATCTCACATGTAGTCCTAAATATGAAAATTTTCCTTCCAATTTGAACATTCTAGTTATTTTCCTTCCATCACCCTTTATTCTTGTTGTTTTCCCCTTTCTGTGAAGGGTGACTCATGTGGCTTCCAATGGACAACAATGGAAGCAAGAGGAAGATAACCACGGCAAAGTATGTGAGGATTATTGAGATTTTATAAGTATGGTCGAAAGATAAATTTTTTTCATATCAAATATATCAAGGGAATTTCTAGTGTCTTATGGTCTTGGGTGAAAACATTGAAAATTATCCCATGGGAAAATTTTCACCGGGTTCATGGGATATGCATGTTGTCGATGTAGGTTGTCACACATGACCTATATAGGAAATCTTTGAACTAATGTTAATCATTTAAGACTCTCGTGTTTGATGTTGGATCATGGATTGGGCTATGAGAACGATCCATTCTATGTGAAACCTTGAAATGACCACCATATCAAACTGATCATACAAATATGTCTTATAGGGTATATGTGGTGGCCTAGGGTTGATCCATGCATGGCCCATGATCCACAAAAACAAATTTTAAAGGATTTGCACATCAAGTATGGATCTCAAGGATTGAGACATGGTTAGAGGAGGACTAACATTTTAGGGTGTAAAATAGGATTTTAGTTCTCATGGACCATGTACAAGGTTCAAAAACACCAAAAATACCCTATAAATATAATATTTTTCCTATATGTTTCATACGGGTGCAATTATGAGGGCTCGTGCATCATGGATGTGTGTTAGGGACCTACGAACATGCAAGGAGGAACACTAATGTATTAGGGTCTAAAGTATCTTTTATGGATCACGGGCCATACACATCAACCAAAACTACCACAAAACCATGTGAACATAATATTTGGTCTACAGGTGTTGTATGAGCATCATTGTGAAGTTTTGTTCACTGAAGATTATTCTTGGTGTATAATAAATATTATGTTTTTAGATTATAGTAAATAAGAAGACAACCCACTTAAAAAGGGATTAGTAGTAAACCAATTGTCTCTTTTCAACATTGGATCTATATCAATGGTTAGGGTTGGATTTGGATGGTTTTTGGTATACAGTAGCATGAGATTGTAAAATGAACAATTTATCGTATCATCATATTGATATGAGTTACAGATGACTAGGTGTATTTATTTTAGTAAATTGTATCATTTGGAATTTAAGCATGTTTTAAACTCAAATAAAATCTATATGTGTGACTTGATACCATTTATCAGGGTTTTATTGATAAAATTCTTGTTGTTTGGGAGAATCAAGCAAACCAAAGTAGATTGATATTTTCCCATAAATTGAAAAGGTCTAAGGAAAAACCTTGGTTGATGTTGTATTTGTGTGAGGATGTCACCAAAGGATTTTATAGAGGATATCATTATGAAACTTAGGGTGTATTACCACTTTTCCTATGGTAAGTGGACCCAATGGAAATTAAGTCTTCAACTTGAACTCTTGCAATGCATCCAATAATCTTTCCATCGCATTAATGTGCCCTTGATTGACACCTTGCATTGGGAATACCTCTTGGTGCCCTATGAAATCCTCTTGGTAACTATCCATTTTTATGTTGAATCCTATTCCTTGAGAACATTCATAGAATTCCACTTTGTTGAAGTCTTGTCAATTGCTAAAGTCTTCCTTATCAAATAACACTTAGTCGAAGCTATCTTATTTTGAACATGTTCCCAACCAATTAATTGTTGGTTTATTAGTCAATATTGAGAGGGGGGGGTGAATCAGTATTGTAACTTTTTTACTATTTTAACCACTTTTAAATCTATCATTAGAAATGCATAACAACAAGAATACACATAACACAATTTTAACGTGGAAGCCCAATAGGGTAAATTACCAATATGTCCTACTACTGCAAAACTGTTTTTTACAAATAGTTTTTCCTGCTACTACAGACAAGGATGGTATTACACCCTATTTACCAATACCAATTGGAAGGAGGCTACGACCCCTTGTTTTATTAGCTACAACTAAAATGATGCTACAACACCCTATTTATCAATGCCAATTGGAAGAAGGCTACAACCCCATAGTTTATCAGCTACAATTGAAAGGAGGCAACAACCCCCTGCAGGCATGTTGCCTACCCTAGCGCTGCCCTGCCACCCTGATATGTTTCTCACGATTTATCTCCCACTAAATTTTGTCACACCCACTAGTCTCTAATTCTTATCATGCAATTCCAACTGCAAAGACATCTCCCTTCTTACTTAGGCCGCTACTTAAATACTTCTTAGCATTCAAGCTTCTTTAAACCATTACGTGTCTTCAAAATGAACAAACACACATTTAACTATTGCTCCCTTTCATATCTAAATATCACACCTTCCAGAACGTATTTTCACGTTCTTCCATTGCTCCTGCACCTCAGAAATCGTTTCCGCATCTTGGAAACCATTTCCGCACCTCTTTCCAACATTTGCAGGTTCTTCCGCACTGCCAAACTTATTTCCATAGGATCAACTTGTTGATCTAATAAGATTCATTGATCTTACCTCTAAGTCAATTTGGACTATTGATCTAACCATCGATTTTGGTCTCAAAGTCCCCTTTCTGCACCAATATTTCCTCATCAACGATTCCCCACCATTGATATTTGTCGGTTGTCTCCTTGACCGTTGATCTCCATATTATGGGATGTCAAATGTTGAATGTCATATTTTTCCTCTCAAACTTCTTTCTACAAGCTTCTTTCTACAAGCTTCTTTCTATATGCTCCTTTCCGCAATCTTCTTTCCGTAGGCTCCTTTCCGCAAGCTTCTTTCCGCAATTTTCCTTCCGCACTATCGATCTGTTTTAGTGAAACTAACTTCAAGCATTCGATCTTTCCAGATTGCGGGATATAGGATGTGTAACATTTTGGATTTCCATAAATTTTCTTCCATGCTGTCCAATGTTTGTGGAGTATTTCCTGACCGTTGATCTTGCGGATTGCAGGATGCAAGATGCAGAATCACACTTACCTATTTTGGACTTCTGTAATTTTCTTCTGTAACATTGTTTTCACATTTTCCTGGACCGTTGATTTCCTTGTAGATTTACCCCTCTCGTCTGATCTTGATATTTTGTGGAACATTGGCTTTTCCACCTATCTTTTATAGGATGTTTCCTAACCATTGGATCTTGTTCGGGATGCTTCCTAACCGTCCATTCTAGAACAATTGTGGATCTGCATTATGTCTTTGCAGATTATAAAAAAACTGATCCTCATTCATCATATCTCATGCAGCTAAATATGCCACCTCATCATCGTGCCATTTCATCACAACCTTCATCTATGCCACCTCATCAACGTTCCTTTTTCATCTTTTCTTTGACTTGTGTTGCGTTAACTCTGCCATGGTATCTTTTGTAATTCATAAGCAACTTTTCCATCATTACCTTAGTCATTCATCATGATTAGGCCACCATCATATTCCATGTCATCATATGTGTCATGCCACATCCTCAACTATGCCATGCCATGTCATCACTACCTTAGTATTTCACTGAGTTTGTCTTGCCATCATATCCATTGGTTTTTCCTTTTTCATTCGTGAACACCTTTGACATCAATGAAAACTATATGCTCAAATATGCAAACAATATCCCCCTTTGGCATTGATGGAAACCTCTAAACATTCTCCTCCTTTGCCAACAATCACAAAGGATAACCTATTATGCCAATCTTGCACCCATTTTGATATAGGATTTCCTATCTCTCTTTTTTTTTACAACTCCTTCTGTCATCATATCTCCTCTTTAAATGAACTTGGTTATTTAAACAATGTATTATCATTTATCTTAACATTTCCTGTTCTTGAATGATATCTTAACTGATAGATCCATGTACTCACCCTGTCACTGTACTTCTTCTCCTTTGTCAACATTTTTGTGACAGAGTCTACACTCATCATTTTCCAACACTCTTCGATTTTCTATTCTAGGATACATGTTTCCTTTTTTTGAAACTCTATTCATGCTGCCATATCTAATGGTCTATTCTTCCTATAAGTAAACTGGCTTCCACTTTTAGTAGGATTCTTTAAGCCTGTGCATTTAGATCTACAAAAAAAAGCAGTATATACTACTGGATTCTTTTGGATTTTAGATCTATATTATCAACTGTTCAGAGACCCATAACTTCAGATCCTAAACATAGATATTATTTCAGTTTATTACATAGTTTCTTTGGTCTCACTATCTCAAACATAAAGGCTCATAACCTCAACCTTTTTCCTTTGTCAATGGTGAACTTATCCTGCTTCCTAACCAATAGACTATTTTTTTATTTTTAGACTTGAGTTTTCTCCTGTCAACAATTTATGTGTCAAGACCTCAAATACTAAGTGAACATAATCATCTGTATCTTCTATTTGATTGCAGACATCATGGTCTTCATGAATCTCATATTTTTTTGTTCGCACGTTACTTCATACTTTCTCTTATGTCATCCATACACCAACCTTGATCACCCATTATCTTTGAAGAAGATAGATTTCAATATACTTCAACATTAGACACCAATTGATTTTTTTAGATTCCAATTGAAATTTTCTGACTTTAACGTCCCCTAAGTATAAGATTCCTCTAAAACCAATGGTTGTAGCTAATACAATTTTGAAACCAGAACCGAGGTTCATTAACCACGTAATGAGATATTACCAAATATAATCTACGTTATCCCTATTTTTCTCTTCTTTTCACACTAAACTTTAACCAGAAACAATAGTTGCATTCTCATCTTTAAAATCCTTAACTTAAAGATATCAATCTCCCCCTGATATCATGAAACATTTCCTATGTATTTAATATGACTATTCATGCCCTCAATTTTTATGTTTTCTTTTTTATTACGAATGAGATAATTCTTTAGAAGTAAATTCCACAATCACTTTCTCCTTCATCATCTCTTTCATCCTTATCTGCATTGGCTTATTCTTCTACATCACTAAGTAGCTTTCCCTAATGATGAGTATCATTTTTGTCTATGACCCCATTATTCTCAACATCAACTACTGAGACTTCATTAATGACTGAAAGTTGTGTTTCTTCTAAGGCTTCTAATTCTTTCATCCACACCTTTTCAGGAGGTGTACTATTTGCTTGTCCTTCACCATGCTCTGCGTTAGCGTCATGTTTCCTTTTCATCCTTTGATTTTATCATTTGACTCTGCAGTCAGCCACCTTGTGACCAAACTTATGACATCAATGACAATAACCATGAATTTTTTCTTTATCCACAAGAATTCTTTGGTCTCTCTCTTTCCTAACTTCCATTTTCTTCCACTGTCTCTGAACTTCTACTGGAGAATCACATTTCAGTTTATAGTTTCTAGCCAAGTGTCCAAAGTTATTACATTTGTAACACTCTATATCAAACCTTTGGAGAAGTCCAAACTGATTATGATTCCTTACCTTTAGCTTTTTAATTGAGTCCTTCTTGTACTCATCAACTTTTTCATAAGCTTTGCGTTTCAGGTCTTTATGACCAAAGTTATTATAGGAATAACAATGACCGACAAATATTTTCTGATTACTATTTATTACTTGTCTCTTGGGCTCCTCATGAGTTTTGTCTTTGTCATGAAAGGATAAAGCATGTTCTTTTCACTTTTCATTTTTAACAGGACTCTTCAATAATTCAGCATAGCTCTTTGTACTTCCTGATCTAATTAGTGAGTGGGAAACTCTCTTGCTTCTTCTCTTTAATGAACCCCAAACCAAATCTATCACTTGATGGTCTTTGGCTACTCAAAATGTCATCCAGAATACTTGAGTTGTTATCAAAATTTGATTTAATGGATTTTTCATCAACTCCTTCTCTAAGTCGAGCAATTTCTTTCTCAAGTTTTTCAGAATCATGAATTCTCATCCTTAGAAGAACTATTTGATCTTCCTCACTCTTCTTGGCTTCTTGAAGTTGGTTTCTCAAATCAGTAATAATCTAAGTTGTCTCTTCTTGGTATTTATACAATTTCTCTTTCAAAAATTTGTTTATTTTCCTACATCTTTCAATTTCATCTACAACATCCATGTATTCAATTTCTATATTTTCCACTTCTTATTCCTCATCTGAGTTTGTTTTTCCTAAAAACGTGATTTCATTATCTTCACTCATCTCCTCATCTTCACTTTCTTCCTTGGAATAGAAGTTCTTCCTTGGAATAGAAGTTCTTCCTTTTTTATTTAAACTTCTTCTTACCCTTATGACAACAAGATTCTTCATGGTTACTCTCCTATTTTTTTTGGTAGGAACACTTGTGGGGAAAATGTCCAATCCTTCCACAGTTAAAACATTTCAAAGGAATTTTACCTTTGTATTTCCCAGTGCCTTTATTAAGTCTAATTACAAAGAGGGCTTCCTCATCATCTAGATTTTCTGATTGATTTTTGGAAGTGACTTTAAACGTTGCTTCTTTCTTCAATTGTTTATCTTGTTCAGTTCTAATCCAATAAGCAGTGAGAATTCCATGCAGCTCATCTACTGTTACCTTTTTAAGGTCATCCCATTCCTCTATGGTGGAAACCTTTGAGTCATATTTCATTGGTAATGTTCTTATGATCTTGCTTACCACTTATTTTTCTTTCAATTTTCCTCCAAGACTTCTAATAGCATTAACCCGCTCATCTACACGAAAAAAGGGATTCCCCAATATTATCTTCTTCTCTCATTTTGAGGCTTTCAAAATGACCTTTATATGTCTGCAGTTTGGATTCTTTGACCTTAGGTTCTCCTACATAGATAATCTTCAATTTATCCAAGGTTTGTTTTGAAAATGTGCATTGCATAACCTTGGTAAACACATTGTTTGTTAATCTACTCAATATTGCATTTAGGGCTTTGGAATTTCCTTCATATTCACCTAGTTCAACTGTGTCTGTAGGGCATTGGTTTCCCATAGGAACCTCTTTTTCAGTTGCATCCCAAAACTTCCATCCAAGGGACATCAGATGGCATCTCATTCTGACATTCCAATATGCATAGAATTCTCATGTAAATAGTGGAGGTTTGTTAGTGGCATGCCTTCTTACTGATCCATAGTAGTTTTCAAGGGATCTTCCCTTCAGTGGTTAAACTGTAGTCAAGGAACCTGCTCTGATACCAATTATTGGTTTATTGGTCAATACTGAGAGGGGAGATGAATCAGTATTGTTATCTTTTTACTGTTTTAACCACTTTTAAATATATCATTAGAAACACATAACAACAAGAATACAAAGAACACAATTTTAACGTGGAAGCCTAATAGGGTAAACCACCAATACGCCTTATTAATGCAAAATTGTTATTTATAAATAGTTTTGCCTGCTGCTACAGATAAGGATGGTATTACACCCCGTTTACCAATACCAATTTGAAGGAGGCTGCAACCCCCTGGTTTATCAGCTACAATTGAAAGGATTCTACAACTCCCTATTTACCAATGCCAATTGGAAGGAGGCTACAACAACTTGGTTTATCAGCTACAATTGAAAGGAGGAAACAACCCCCTGCAGGCATGTTTCCTACCCTAGTGCCACCCTGCCACCCTAATATGTTTCTCATGATTTCTCTCCCACTGAATTATGTCACACCCACTGGTCTCTTATTTTGAACATGCAATTTGAACCACAGAGACATCTTCCTTCTTACTCAGGTCATTGCTTAAATACTTCTCAACGTTTAATATTCTTTCAACCGTTGCGTCTCTTCAAGCTGAAAAAACACTCCTTTCACTATTGTGCCCTTTCATATCTGAAGATCGCACCTTCTAGAATGTATTTTCATGTTCTTCCATTGATCCTACACCTCAGAAACCGTTTATGAAGCTTGGAAACCATTTTCGCACCTCTGTCAAATGTTTGCAAGTGCTTCCACACTGCCAAACTTATTTCTTAGGATCAACTCCCTGATCTAATCAGATTCGTTGATATTATATCTAAGTCAATCTAGACCATTGGTCTAACCATCAATTTCGGAATCAAAGTTTGCCTTTCCGCACCAAGATTTCCTCATCAACGATTCCCCACCGTTGATCTTCGTCGGTCGTTTTCTTGACCGTCGATCTCTAGATTACGGGATGTGGGATGTCGACTGTCCTCTTTTTCCTTTCCGCAAGCTTCTTTCCACAGGCTCCTTTCCGCAAGCTTCTTTCCGCAAGCTCCTTTCTGCAAGTTCCTTTCTGCAAGCTTCTTTCCACAATTTTCCTTCCACACTGTCGATCTATTTTAGCAGAACTAACTTCAGCCGTCTGATCTTTCCAGATTGCAGGATGCGGGTTTCGGGATGCCGGACACGTAACATTTCTGCTTTCCACAAGATCCTTTCTGCAAATTTTCTTTCGCACTGTCGATCTTTTGCGGAGTCTTTCCTGACCATTGATCTTATGGATTGCAGGGTGTAGGATGCATAATCACGCTTACCTATTTTGGAATTCCACAACTTTGTTTCCACATTTTCCTGGACCATTGATTTCCTTACAGATCTACCCCTAACCATATGATCTTGATATTTTATGGAACTTTGACTTTTTCTCCTATCTTTTGCGAGATGCTTCCTAACCATTAGATATTGTGCAGGATGCTTCCTAATCGTCCATTCTAGAACTAAGGCGGATCTACATTTTGTCTTTACAGATTATAAAAAACTGATCATCATTCATCGGATCTCATGCAGCTAACTATGCCACCTCATTATAGTTCCATTTCATCATTACATTCATCTATGCCACCTCATCATCGTGCATTTTCATCTTTTATTTGACTTATGCTGCATTAACTCTGCCATGGTATATTTTGTAATTCATGAGAAACTTTGTCGTCACTACCTTAGTCTTTCATCATCATTAGGCCACCATCATATTCCATGTCATCATATGTGTCATGGCACATCCTCAACTATGCCATGCCATC
This sequence comes from Pseudotsuga menziesii, assembly GCA_001517045.1. Classification (NCBI taxonomy): domain Eukaryota; kingdom Viridiplantae; phylum Streptophyta; class Pinopsida; order Pinales; family Pinaceae; genus Pseudotsuga; species Pseudotsuga menziesii. The sequence goes on along the minus strand of LPNX010821520.1, from coordinate 56,957 downwards.
TCATCACTACCTTAGTCTTTCACTGAGTTGGTCCTGCCATCATATCCACTAGTTATTCCTCTATCATTTGTGAACAGCTTTGACATCAATGAAAACTATATGCTCAATTCTGCCAACACCAACCAACCCAATATTGTTCCAATAAGTAAATAATGGGGCCATATCCCACTATAATATCCCACTTCTTATGAGATCAAGAAGATGAAAGGATCTAAGGAAACCCAATACCCACTAAATCTATCCACCAATGTTTGACTCTCCAACTCTACAATCTGCATGACACTAATGTATTCTCCAACTACCAAATAGACACCACCAACATGGGACCTAATTATGTTCCGTAGTATTTTAGTAAATGAGGTTGAATCCTTAGGACACAAACTACAAAGTTTGCTTAGGAATATTTGATCTCCCGTTAGGGATGATTTTAAGGAACCATACTTATTTAAAAGTGTATAAATGCTAGTGAATATTACAAATTCTTAAAGCGCCAACTATAAAATGATTGGCAATATTTTCAAAAATTATTTTAATTTCCAAGGATTTTATATTATTTATATAATAATTTGGTGATTTTTAGGGTGAAAAAAGTTTACCCCATCAAAATTGGGCGAAACAAGGCTTCAAAAAATGCAAAATGGTGAATCTATTTTGGGAGAAAAACATGGAAAAATAGCCCATTGGGCTTAAATTCGCCCCTATAATTATCCCTGTCTCCCGTACAACCTTGGTTATAGTCAGAGTGCCCCGTAACTACATTATCTAGTCATTTGGGTATGTAGTTGATCACACAAGTCTCCTTGTGGGGTAATTTTCAGAGGAACATACACTTCATTCCTCGATGATAGCTTAAACACTAATGATATATGAGGCTTTTTGTACTACATTTTTTTAAAGATAATTTGTAGATTATTATTTCTTATCTATAAAAGGAAATATCACATTTCATAATATTCAAACAACTATCTTGTCTATAACCCACTTTACAGGATTATATTCATTTTCAACATTTTAACAAATTGTGACCAAACTCAATGCCAGGTAAGAAATTGAATTTCTCAGGTGTTATAAACATTGGATCTCCAAGTGCTCTATGAATCATTTCGACGAAGAGATGACCATTTCCCATTACTTCCCCTTAGGTTACATGTTAAATTCAATATTGGTTTGTTAGATGGTTTTCTTTTGTAGGTAATTGGAAACGCAAATTCACATATAGGAAAGTATAATAAATGACAAGGTTGACTAAATAGGTGTAGTGTAACAATGAAAGTGAAAAGAATGAGAAACTCACAATAATGTTGGAGTTTTATGTTGGATATAGTTTACACTATGATAGCATGTGGATATTGAATCATTGATGATTGAGGAAGTACTAGGGAATTGCAGGGAATTGCATGATTTTTTAACATCATTCTAAAAATATTCTCAACAATATGCTTCAAGAATCTTAATTGTCCAGCACAACCTACTACCTATCAAGATACATGGCACTATTTGACACTTGAAGGTGTGAGGTTGGGACTAAATTAACAACCATAACTCTATTGTTTTATAACATGTTCTTTGTGTGATCTCAATAGCCACAAATGGGTAAACCACTAATATTTTTGGAAATCTATTTCAAGTGAACATTATGATAATGCCCTGCCCTCACCAACCCAACTTTCCTCTTGTGGTCATGTAGCCTCTTTTAAAATCTCTGACATAACAAGATTGAGGGTTATGATGTTTGCGGAGACACAATGTTTTTTCAAATGGACCTACACACTTGTGGATATTCAAGCCCAATAGTTTGGACCTCAGTGGATTGAACCATCAAAATCCAAGTTGAGATGAAAATCTCACTAGTAATGTGAAATTTTTCATACAAAATTGATTGTGGCCTTCAGTGTCAACCATATCAACTATATATTCTTTATTATTTCAATTCTCAAAAAAATTAAGCAATGAAATAGAAATAATGAAATCTTCGTGGTGGTATTGCAAACTATTTCAACATCATTAAGGGTTCATATATTCTTTTTTATGATGGTATTTGAAGTTTATAAACATAGATTTCTAAATTTATTTTTTATTTTATGATGTAAAAAATTATTTTAAGTTTAAAAAAACCATAAATAATCAGTAAATATAAATTTATCAAAATATAATGAAAATATTAATACTTAATAAACATACAATTATAAATAATTAACACATACAAAATTAAATTTTAACCTTTAAATTTAACTACAAAATTAAAATATCTAAAAATACATCCTAAGAATTAATAATATCATAACTAACAACTAAATAACAATTTAAAAATGAAAATAACCTACAGGGTTAGAGAAATTGGTAATAAAGAATTGATACGAAAAGTTGTAAATGGAAGGTTAAGAGTTCAATTCCTTGTGAGTTAAATTTATTTTTTCATATAAATTGATACAAAAAGTTGTAAATAGAAGTTCAAGAGTTCAATTCCTTGTGAGTTAAATTTAATTTTTCATGTAAAGATTTCCTAAAGCCTCTACTTTTGCAAATATGCAAGTTTCATCAGTAAAAAGCCGATTTTTAAGCCCTAAGTTTGGTACTATGTGGTAAGTTCTTAGTATCACTTCGATTTCTTAACAATGGCCCTGAAATATTACAATCTTGGTTTTTTCTGGTGTTTGATGTTACATTGAACACTTTGAATGGCATATCAATATTGTTAATAATAATAATAATAATAATAATCTATTTTTAAGGGCACCGCCAAGCGAGACACCAAATTGGTGTATGAGACCCCCTTGTTTGTGGGACAAGGGACCCCCCTCTGCGCAGCGATTTAACTGCTAAAGTCTACAGAGGTGTACATACACTACCCCCCTTTGGATTTGAACCCGTGACCTCCTAAGAGGAAACACATGCTCTTAACCATTAGGCCCACTCTTACAGGGTCTTCAAAAGAAATATATGTGGAATACGTTGAAGAAATATTTAATGGAACCAAATATTGAAAACAAGGGTTTAGCTGTTGTGGATAATGAAGATGAAGACAACTTCCAGTGTAGCATTGAAAACCAGGGAACTATATTCTAGGGAGTTCATTTTTTTCTAGTTGGATTCGATTCTTCCGCACAAATTCAGGTTCCGTAATTTGAGCCTATTATTTCCCATTTGTCATGTTTTTTTTCATCATTTTGGTGAATGAAATCAATTTAGGGAGGAAGAGATGCATCATAGTATGGGGATACAACCTGTAACTAGTTAGTAGTTGGAACATGGTGTTACAGTTTCATATGGCCGACACTAAGAAGTTGTTGAATCCTTATCTATGGGGTTAATTGAGGTATTTTAGGTTTTCTAGTAGGGAGTGTCCCATTAAGTAGACCTATCCTTAGTTGTCTTTGAAAAAAATGATTCATTTAACTTTTTAAAAAATTCCTTACAAATCCAATCTATGTAATTGAATATGATCACCCATCCCATACCAGAAGGATGGATGCTTAATCAATTTGATCCTTGAGAATAGGACAAAGCTTCCCTTCCTTCCATCACTGTCATCTTGTGCTATTGCTTTATCCTTTAGCATCATGACTCTATGTCTTTACTGTATATAATAGAATCTCTCTTAGGATAGTAGGGATATGACTTAAGCTACTCATTCTATCTTAGACGCAGTAAATCCCAGTGGGAAGCCAAACGCAAACACTTTAGTCGAATCTTCCACAATTAGTTCTCTTGTCGCCTGTTCCAAAACCAACTCTGCTATCTAATCACCCATAATACATAAAATAACTCTATTACCTACTAATTGTGGGTCTATATGGGTTATACTTTCTCCTTACTCCATTGTTACACCTACCGGTATCATAACTACTTGGTCACAACATACATGACACAATGATTATTCGCTTACCCTTACGGAGGAGCTGGAGTTACTCAATTTTATGGATTATTCTTTACTTACTATACACCTGGTGATGATCATCGACATAAACATATGTTAGATATAATTTTTAAATCATAGGATTTAGATTCGTGAATTAGTTGTGTACGATTCCTGTGTGTGAGAGAACCTTAGTACTCTACCATTTAACTCTATCATTTCTTAGTTGGTATCAGAGCAGAACTGGGTGTGAATCACTCACAGGAGTCCCTGGATTTGTGAGAGAGGTGATATGTTAATTGGAGAGTGTTGAGGTACTATATAAGTGAGATGCCAGATATATTAGTTCCACAATTACACAGAGAGTGAGATGTGAAAATAATTGTTGTTATTTCCATACGATGTTGAATATTTTCTGAAGAGTACGTGTTGTGTGGATACTACGTGTAGCTGCTGTCTGCACTTGGAAGGATTTGTTTAATATATCACTCAATTGACAAATTGCTTCTACCAGAAAGAAGCATGTATATTTCATTGTTATCGTTGTTGGGATGAGAAATTTGTTAGTCCATCCTGAAGACACATTCTACACCATAGTTGTTGGTTTGATAAACCAACTAAAATCTCATGGAGAAGCCATAGAAGACCAAAGGGTTGTGGAAAAAATTCTTAGAAGTCTTTCCCCAAGATTTGAAAACTTGGTTGTGACCTTGGAAGAACACAGATACATGTCAACATTTACCATTGATGAGCTACAAGCTTCACTCATCAATCATAAACATAGACTCAGCAAAACATAGACATCATTGGAAGGTGCATTCGCAGCACAGTCATCTGTCACGTCCCCATCCCTCCAAGTGAGCAGAGAGGACGCGAACCGTGGCTTAAACCACCCAGGCTAAGAGCCCCATGAACATGCATAGGTATAAAATTTATGAAACAGAATGCTTAAACAAAAATTGAACTAAAATATGCACACAGGATTGTTTATAATGCACAGATGCAATTTAATCCTCATACCCAGCGGAAAACAACAGCATTCATACATGCATGTATTCATTTAACATGTTCATCAATTTCATTAACAAAAATTAATATTGTAGAATTAAAATGGATAAAATCACTTATATTATGATGAACTTGATCCACAACCAGCTATGTCGCTGCAACGTTCCACCCAACCATAGGCCATCGTGCTCCTTAATCTCTTAGCAGTGCTGCCACCCCTGAGCTGGGCATGATTCTCCAAGGAATAAGGGAACTAGCAGGCTTACACATAGCCAGGGATATACCAAAAACACAGCCAAGCCAACACAGTTGGGTTTATCAGGCCATTAAGGAGCTGGAGAAGGAAAATTGCGAAGCTGGTGAGCTCATTACAAAGCCAAGAACACCTACACCAGAACTAGCCTGACCTCTAAAACACCCAAGCACACCCAACATAAGGAATCAGTCCCTTCTCTGCTACACAATCCCTCAGGCCCTGCATTCCCTTCCAGTTCTATTCAGGGGTGATGGAGAAGAAGGCTAGCCCTCTAGCTCTGTCTGTGTGGTTTCCAGCCACCAGGTTTATCAAGCAAACCTAAGCCAACATCTCTGCTCCTCTCACAGTCCGAAGACCAAACATTGCACTCTGGCAATTAATTTAGCTATCACAGCTTAAACATGGAAAATGATTTCTGAGTCGTTCTTGGCCCTCTCGTGGCCAAAACGACTCCCAATAATCGAATTACACATTACCAACTAAACAGTAAACATGGGGGGAGAACAATAGTTCCAATCTCAGCATTAAAATGATGAAAATTACACAACCATACTGGTCTGTAAGGAGAACATACAGATGAGGACATGAATGGCTCTTTTCAGGAAATCGTGGGTGAAAACGCACAGCTCTCAGCTCATTGTATCAGCTGGAAACCAGGAAAATTCCTGTGTATGAGGAAGAAATCTGACCCAGTGAGGAAAGGGACAGACAATGGAGGTCCTGCGTGAGGAAAAACAGCTCTGTTTTTTCCCGTGGATGAACAAACAACAGGAAGGACACGAAATTTCAGTGCGTGGGTGTTCAGCAACTCGTGGAGAGAGGAAGAAAAATCTGCGTGGGTGAAGAGTGCATTTTTCCTTTCCATTCAGAAGTCTACTATGGGTGGAGTGTGCATGGAGGCATGGACTGACAATCCTGCCACCCCACTCCCAAAACAATTAACTGCCATAACTTCCCTCAGCTACCGGCATAAATTATTAACTGAAGGTGGTTGGGATAAAACAAAAGAACATGACACATGGGTTTTTCCCCCTTTTGGCTCAAGATTTGACAAATTCCCCCCCCACATCCTTATCCTTGGGAAAATCATGCCCCCATTCAATTTAGTTGCCGTGACCGTAGTTGGTTGTGTTCATTTTAATTATAGATGCATATGTGCATGGTGATAAACTCAAAACATAAGCCACATGCCCCGATATACCATCGGTGACAAATTTAAATCCTAAACATAATGTGACCGATCAATGGTGGGGCCTTGGCCTTTAACTCCACACCATGATCATTTACAATATACACATCATATACATCTAATGTAACGGGGTCAAAACCGGGACATTACATCATCCATAAGTTGTGGTAGAGGCAGGGGGAGAAGCAAATTCAAAGTCAGAGGAAGAAGTTCTTCAAGAGGAGGATGAGGAAGAAGTCTCGCAAATGTTAGTGGTAGAGAAGATAATCAGAACCCAAGTCAGAAAAGTGGCCAGAAGTTTGATAAATAAAAAATCCAATGTCATTATTGTAAGAAATTTGGTCATTATGTATATGAATGTAGGAAGAAACAATATGACCAAGGAAGGCAAATCCCAAATCAGTAGACCAACACCAACACTTCGACAAGTGCAATGTTAATGGCATCGACATATCCAATTGAATGCAATGATGTTCAAGAAACTCCACATGACATATGGTACTTAGATTCAGGCTGCAACAATCACACGAGTGGTAATTTAAATTTGTTTTCCAGTCTAGATAATTCAGTTAAAACTAATGTTACACTTGGAAACAATGTTCAAGTTATTGTTTTAGGAAAAGTCACTGTTGATTTTCTAACCAAACAAGGGGAGAGAAATATATCCCTTATGTTTATCATGTCGAAGATCTAAAATATAATTTCTTAAGCATTGGACAACTGATACAAAAAGGCTACAGAGTCTACATGGAAGATGATCATTGTGTGATCAAAGATAAGTGTCCAAGCAACCAACTGATATCAAAAGTGCCAATGACAAGAAATTGCTTATTTCCATTAAGGATAGTTCCCGATATGAAAGGGAATACAAACACATGAGATGCATTCAAGGAAGAAAGTAAAGAAATAGTTGAGCTCCTCGATAAGAAAGAAAATGGCAGCGCTAATTTGCAAGATGCATTTCAAACTGAAATTTAGGATGAATCCTGGTTGTGGCATTTCATATTTGGACATCTGAATTTTGGTGGGCTAAAGCTACTACACACAAAAAATATGGTGAAAGGATTGCCATTGATCGACAGAACAGAAAGGGTTTGTGAATGTTTCATTTTTGGCAAGCAGTGCAGAGAGACTTCTCCAGTTCAAAAGTCTTATAAAGCACGCACACCACTTGAAATTGTGCACTCTAATATTTGTGGTCCAATGTAGACATCATCCATAGGTGGATGCAAGTATATTCTCACTTTTATTGATGACTACTGAAGAAAAACATGGGTATATTTTTTGAAACATAAATTTGATGCATTTAGTTATTTTTAGCAGTTCAAGGCACTCGTGGAGAACCAGAGTGGGCATCGCATCAAGATCTTAAGGACCGACAGAGGAGGTGAATATGTTTCGAATGAATTTCTAAATTTTTGCAAGACCCATGGCATACAGAAACAATTCACTGCACGGTATACACCTCAGTAGAATGGTATTGCCGAAAGCAATAACAGAACCGTCATGGAGATGGCATGCAGCATGTTGGAATCTAAGCATTTTCCAAATGAATATTGGGGTGAAGAAATCGCAACTGTTGTATACATTATGAACTAGTGTCCGACAAAGAGTGTGAAGAACAAAGCTCCCCAAGAAGCATGGACAGGTATGAATCATAGTGTTTCTCATTTAAAAATTTTCAGCTTTGTTTCATATGCTCATGTTCCGGATGAGATGAGAAGGAAGCTAGACAAGAAGGGACAGAAATGTATTTTTGTCGGCTATTCTGAAGACACAAAATCATACAAGTTGTATGATACCGTCACAAGGAAAGTGATAATCAGTTGAGATGTTCAATTTGTCGAGAATGAATCATGGGATGGAACTGTCGACACAAATGTCAAGATTGTGTCGAATGTCAACAATGATGATATGGAGGAGGAAGTGGTTCAAATAACACATGTAAATCAACCGATTGCATTACTGTCAACTCCCATGACACCACGACATGGTTCAGCACAAGGACCGTCGACACAAGTAGCAACTCAAGCTACACCGACAAGTACACCAAGAGGACAACAAACTCCATCAAGCATTTCATCAAAGATCGACATCGATAGAACCAGTGAAGACAAGAAGTCTGCGTGGATCAATGAAGCTGGTACACCAAATTCATTCTCTCTCTTTGCATTATTTTCTCCTATATATGATCCACTAACATTTGAAGAAGTTGTTGAAGAAGAAGTATGGGCTCAAACCATGGATGAAGAAATAGAATGCATTGAGAAGAACCAGCCATGGGAACTGGTTTATGTACCAAAATACAAACATGTAATCAATGTCAAATGGATTTACAAGACAAAGTAAGATGTTGATGGGAACGTGCAGAAGCACAAAGAAAGAATGGAAGCAAGAGGGTTCACACAACAACCCGTCATAGATTTCAATGAAATGTTTGCACCTGTTGCACGCATGGATACAGTCAGAACAGTCTTGGCCATTGCTGCACAAAACAAATGGCCTCTTTATCAAATGGATGTCAAATCAGCATTCTTAAATGGCTATCTAGAAGAGGAAGTATATGTGGAATAGCCACAAGGGTATGAAGTTCTAGGTTAAGAGCATAAAGTGTACAGGATGAAAAATGCATTATATGGTTTGAAGCAAGCTCCTAGAGCTTGGTACAGTCGAATTGATTCCTATCTTACTAAAAATGGATTTCACAGAAGTGAAAGTGAACCAAAATTGTACACCAAAGTGAATGAGCAAGGTAAGATGTTAATTGCATGCCTCTATGTAGATGATTTAATATTTACTGGTGATTTTGGCATGGCAGATTTTAAAGAAGTCATGGAAAGTGAATTTGAAATGACTGATCTGGAGCTTATGAAGTTTTTTCTGGGAATTGAAGTTCAGCCATTTGAAAGTGGTATATTTATATCACAGTCTAAATATGCAAGTGATTTTTAAAAAATATTTAACATGTCTAATTGTAAGACAGCCCCAACACCAGCAATAACAGGTTTAAAATTGAGCAAGGATGATGAAGCATCGACTGTAGATCCTACGTTGTTCAAATGGCTTGTTGGCAGCCTTATGTATTTGATAGCGATAAGACCATACATTATGTATGGATTAAGTCTTATCTAAAGTTTCATGGAGTCACCAAAAGACTCACATTGGAAAGCAGGTAAGAGAATTCTGAGGTATGTAAGTGGCACAAAAGACCTTTGCATTATGTATTCAACCTCAGAAAATTTTAAACTCATTGGTTACACTGACAATGACAATGGAGGCATCATAGATGACAGAAAGAGCACATCTGGGTACACATTTCATTTTGGTACAGGTGTTATTTCATGGGCTTAAAAGAAACAACCCACAGTAACTATGTCTTTAGCTAAAGCAAAGTATGTTGTAGTGACAAGTGTTGCATGTAAAGTTGTCTAGATGAGGAGAGTTTTAAAAGACTTGTCACAGAACCATGAAGAACTGGAAACCATCTTCTGTCAACAATTCAGCCATAGCATTATCCAAAAATCATCTGTTTCACAAGAGAACCAAGCACATCGACATAAGCTTTCATTTCATAAGAGAGTTGGTGAACAACAAAGAAATTTGTTTGGAATTTTGTAGGTCTAAAGATCAGCTTGCAGACATCTTTACAAAACCATTGGCAAGGTATAACTGTCAGTATCTACATAGTTACCTTGGAATGACAAGTTATCCTCAGTGAAATCTATCATAAACAGAGAATATCTAAGCTCTTAAACATTTTGTAATTTTTGTTTTAAAAATCCCCATCTGGTCATAATTAAGGGGGAGTGTTGGAAATATTAAGTACTCACAGATCCGTATATGAGCCTAGCTGAATTTGTCGGAGTCTGTATCAATCAAGATCTTGTCGGTCAGTTTGACAAGAGTGAAGAATCCATGATTTGGCAATGTAAACCAGTCAAGTTAATTTCTAAAGCTAAGTTGTTAGGTAGATAGTTATTACAGTCTTTAATGGTGATTTAGTCGATTCATGTAGAAGCAATTTTTCAGGTTGCCTATGAATAGAAGAAGAAAATTGTAAATAAAGTTAGATAGTAGAGAGAACTCTGGGTGAGAAAGGAGAGAAAGAGAAGTTGAATCTCAATCTTTTGTGTATGTGATTCAGTCGAAGAGCCGAAGCTCTGTAAAAGGATCAGTCGGTGAGCTGACAAGTATGGAAAGACAAGTTTGTAATACCTTTGTTATTTCCGCACAAGTTATATATATAAGAAATAGTTTATGGTTGAATGCATGTTTATTTAGCCACACAAAATTTCCAGATTTACTTGTGTAAATGTCTTTTACAATTACCATTTGAGTGAAAGAACAAGAAACCTTAAATCTCTTATCCCGTGAAAGTTCCAGGTTTTATGGCACAGTGGTCGACTCAAGTCTTCATATATATTTGGGTATATGTTTTTATAAGTTCTTTGGATTTGTTAATGTGTCCATTTTTACTTCATCTTACTCACATGTTAAAAGCATTAGTGATTTCTTAAGTCTTAGGCTAAGAAACATACTCTGTATATTTCGACTAAAACCAGACCAAAGTAAGTGAACCAACAAGGTCGGTTGAGTAAGCCAACTTAGAGGTTGAAGAGGTCAACCGACAAGTAACTATCAGTAGAACCGACAAGTAGATGTAAATCAGTCGGGTCGAAAGTCCGATCATTTGGTAGACTTTTCTAGTTGGGACTTAGACAAGTTTCACCCAACAAGTAAGAAAAATAAAAAGAGGTCGGAGTGAAAAATTAAAATTTTATTAACTGAGCGGTAAAATCAAGTTTAGTCGGATTGATTTTGGCTAACAATTTACCTCTGTCTTTTCTTAGTACATAGTTAGTTAATTCACGCAGGTGACTTTCTCTTCTCGAGTTGAATTTTCTAGAGATGTTCTTGAGTAGTTCTTATTTAGACTCCAGGCCCACATTCTTTGCCATAGGTCAATGTACCTCATTATTAGAGCAGTTCTTGTTTTTTTCTATGTATATGTGTTGGATCTGCTCCAGACAATGTCAACTAGTATTACTGTGCATTGTCACAAATCCTAACCCGACTAGCAGGCCCTAGGTCTACCAATGACGAACATGCCCTAGATATATCAATCTTGAATTTGGTTGGAATCCGACATAGGTTGGGCAGTGCAATCATGCTCATAGTAAGGCATCCACTATTTTTGAATTTCATACAATTCCCTGGTCTCCTATAAATACAATATTCTGCTAGAAATGTTCGCAACTAGTTGGTGATGAATGGCATCAAATGCCTGAAAAACAATGGAAAATCACTCAAAATTTCCACGAAAAACCAAACAAGTCTTTTGAATTTTTTTGGAAATTGAAATGAACAAACACGTACACATATTTACATATAAATACTTAGGGTGTGGCCAGTGGGTTGTGGGGACTCTTGAAAAAAATTATACATTTCTCAAAACACACACATATAACACTTTAAAATCCCTAGTTTAAACAAGTGAACGGTTGACCAACAAAGGAGAATTTATTGCAATATTTGGTCACTGCAGATTGTATGTGTGAGTGTTCATTTATGTTAGCATCCACTCTACTACTAGACAGATGTTGTAATAATTAGATTCTATGTTAGCTAGCCTGTGGTCATGAATTCTAAACTCATTTGTCAATAAATCTTCTATGAAGGACTTATTTGGGACAATACATTTTCTTATGTCATCCCTTACCAGCACACTATGTAAATCGATAAACATTGGTTGTAAACTGTCGTAATAAATAAACTTATACAAATAATATAGTTTAAGTGAGTTTTACATCATTTACAAACAAATATAAGAGTATTTATGCTTTTCCATTCTCCACTATTTATGTTTTTCAATAATATATTACTATTTTTACTTAATATAATATTATTTCGAGTTTCACATAAAATATGGCTAATATTGCTTGAGCGCTTTGGGTTTTTTTAAGTGAGTTTTACATTACTTACAAACAAATAAAAGATTATTCATGCTTTTCCATTCTTCATTATTCATGTATTTTCAATTATCTTATGATTTTTTGTTAAGGTAAATTTAAAATTTATTTGATGATTTTTCTTTAAGATAAATTAGAATTTCAAAATTGAGGAATAAAATTTTTAAAATACAATAGAAAAAACACATTATAAAAAGTTAGTTATAAAAATTGCAATGATCCTCTATTTAGTTTTGGGCATGTCTTCTTATCAACAATCATATCTCATAAGAAAGGTAAACTTATGGAGCCACAATGATCTATTTTCAGTAGTAAATGAACTATCTTATAGCAATGATGGGATCCTATAGTAGGTTTAGAGTATACTTCATTTTATAGTCCAAATTCTAAGTATTACATTTATAAAAACCATCACAATTCTGAAACTTTATTGTAGTAGGGTAATTTATTTACTAAAACGTTATTATATATATATATAACGTTCAATGAAGGGTTCTGCTTGCTTTGACATAGTAAAAGTAAATTCGAACACAATAACACAATATAGATACCAAAGGCTTTCAACAAAAACAAACTGTGAAACTTGACTTGATCAATAATTTGAGATAGTGGGGGATTTAGACAATGTTTTGAGGCAAAATATAGAGGCCTTGACATAGTGGACATAATTTCGGTGAAAGTACATTTTTTTAGTAGAGTATATGTTTGTACTAAGATATTCTTTATCATAAATTAGCTATGTCTTTATCATTCTTTTAGAGAAGAGAAATTTGCACTTCCATTGTTGTAGTTAAAGCAGTCCCACCACATATTTGTTGAACATTAATAAAATTATCTTAATGTATATTTTAAGGGGCACATTCTTCCACCTCAAATTTTCCCAATAATGCCTTTTGAGTTTTAGCGGTACCAATAATCAAATTGAACAGAAAAAAATTGTAATGACATAGTAATGATATATAGTATCCAAGAAAAGCCATTTTTAATAATAATAAAAAGTGACATATATGTTTCCACTATGTCATTTCCACCTACCCAACATATATTATAAACAAATAAAAATTATTCATGTTTCATAGCTTCTTGGCATCTGCCAACAAAAAGTAATTAAACGTCCTCTTATACAATGACACTCATAACAACTATATAAAACAATAAGTCCTTCCTCAATACAAAATTGAGCAATTGTGTGAGAAAATTAAAGAAAAGAAGCATGAGAAAATTTGAAGCAGAATCCATTTGTATCTTCTTGAATAATCTACTCTCCATCAGATACAAGAAGACCCTCCCTTGACAATCCAACTACACATTGTTTTTTCTCAGTGAATATATGACTATATGAGATTGATGTGAACACTTTTTGTATACCCCAAATATCATGGAGAAAAGGATACATGGTGAAGTTTATTTTTCACCCATTGATGACAAGGAGAGAGTCACCAAAAACTTGAACCTTAGTTTTACGATATTCAACTGCAAATGTAAGTAAGAACTTCACTGTCTGTAAACCTTATAAATTCTTTTGTCAAGGCCCAGATGTAGATTCAGTTATAAAACACGAAGCAAGCAGAGTTGGAATTTGATGGGCATTTGCCCATTTATGAGAATTTTTCCCATCAAATATGGGTAAAACTCGGCCAAAGCCGTTTTATTAAACTGCTGAGATTTTTGGTAAAATGTCAAAACGATGGTTCAATTTTCCATCAAAAAGTCATTATGCCTCTAAACAGTTGGCGATTTAATTTTCCATCAAAAGGTCATTATGCTTCTAAACAATGTTTTCCACCTGGCACGCTGAAACGGTGGCACCGTGCACCATCCACGTGAATTTTAATTCAAACATTAAATGTGAATTACAATTTGCCATTTGCCATGGCCCATCAATTAATGGCATACTAGCAGTGAATTTAATTGCATGCCCCTGTGTGAACAATGAATTCAACATTTTTTGGTATTTGGTGTATCATGTATCAAGATTCAGGAATCCCGATTCCCCAACAGAGCCTTCCATCGATAACAAGTTACAAAAGAGGAAGAAGCGGGAATCAGAGGCTAGAGATGATAAAATGATGATAAAATTTGAGGTATTTTCCAGTATCAGAGATGAATTTCCATCCACCCATCGCATTCTTTTGTTTCATCCATGAACATGAACACACAATCCTAAAATTGAAAGGGAAAACTAGGTTTTATGCCATTTATGTACGATTTTTCTTCTTCTTTTCTCTATGTTGCGTCACGGACCATGACTCACGAGCTCTCAATCCTGTGCGATGCAGAAGTGGCGCTAATTATTTTATCCACCGGAGGAAAGCTTTACGAGTTTGCTAGTTCCAGGTATTTTTCCTTTCTCTGCACTATTCACAATATACATATATTTACGCGTCAGTCATTTTTCAATTTTTTCCCTTGAAATGTATTTCCTGGATTCTTCCTTGTACACATTTACACTTGAGCTTCAATTAGATTTGCTTGTAAATACACTACAAAAAGAGATAGATGCTTATTTAGTCCTCTCCTCCTCAAAACCTAAAATACCAAATCGTGAACCTTATTTTCTATAGTCTCATGTTAATTATTTCCCTATATTCTCCTCCAGAGTCCAGACTCGATTGCATTCCCTTCAATATTTGAACGTCTACTCTGCTATTGTGTAGCATTTGAGATAAGGTAGTGAGAGTAGGAATTTTTGGCGATAGGCAGCGTCGTGAACTCTTTAATCAGGCACACAAAGTGGGAAATACAAATCATAGCCTTGATTGTTATCAAGTCAGGCTTCCACTTTGGGAGTCTAAAAGGGTATGATATCTAAGGTTGGTATTTAGTCAAAAATTTGACAGTTAATTCAATCTCTATCTGACACTTCAATTGTTTATGTTTATATCTATAAAAATTGCTATTTTTTTGAAGTACTTTCCTTAAGCTCAAAGAGAAATATAACAATTTTCCCAAAGTGGCTGGGCACCACAAGTGTCCTGTTTACATGGGCAAAGCAGGCCCTTGAGTAGAAAACTAATGAACATAATCACTTTTGTTATGCTAAGTTGTTGTGACATGGTGGCATTCTTCTATCAAGATTCAAAATCACCAAGGACTTGCACCATGCCATTATTACTTATCTCTTCCGAGGAATTGACCCTCGTGGGTGGCCTGACATGCTTCCATCTTCACTGCTGAATGGAAACCACATTGGCATAAATATTGGTGATTGATGAACACCAGCCATGAATTACAAAAACAAAATCTCATCATTTTTCCATTGATGATTTTCAGATGTTTACATAAACACTTATCACTTTTTGTGCTAGTGATATTTTAGAACTCTCTTCTTTTCTATATTTCTTATGAATTTGTGTACTACCTTTTCTAATGGAAGTTTTACTAAACTGCAAAACTTATAAAGCTACATTATTAGTTGGAATTTTTATGGAGCTCCAATTTCAATCTCTGCAAGTGCAATGTAGTTTGTTTTCATAATCTCTCCTTAATCTCGATATTTTGATCACTTGAACAGGGATTCACCCATAACATTCACATTTTCTTTATGAATTCTTATCTCCTCCTAGCAGAGATAAGACTTTGGATGCAATATAATGTGATAGTATGGGGTCGTTTTACTGGTTTTTGTATTATTGTATTTTGGAATGATGTATTTGAAATGCCATCATACATTTCTTTATTTGTATTGCTTTATCTTTCATACCTTGTAGACATGCTAAGCCATAAGTCATTGGATTGTTTAGAATTTTAGTTTGTAGCAGTTAGAATTTTGTTGACATGTTAAGCTATCAGATTTGACACGAAGATGGAACAAGCACAACTGGACTTTAATTAATTGTTAGCTTGAGGACAATGAACATACATCAGAAGTATTACCTTGCCAAGTGTGAGGAATCATGGAATTCATCCTTGAGAGCGAAATTGACATAAATATTAATGATCTTATGAATGAGGCTTAGAGAGTATTAGTGGGAATGAGGCTTTTGAGTTGGTACACACAACCATAGTAGCAATATTTTTCCATATTTCCCTTTCAACTCAGAAACCTACTATGGTTTGAGGTGAGGAGATGGAGAATTAAATAGCTTAGAGTCCCCAGTCACCCAATCCAAAACCATCTCACCAAGTATGAAACCATAGGGGGAGCACAAAAATGGTAGTTACAGCTTGCTAGCATGCTACATATGTTTATCAACGTCGAGAGCGATTCAAGCTTCAACACATACTGATACAAAATAACCAAATACCAAAAAATGTCGAGTGCTTAGCCCAATTTCAACCACATTTATTGTTATAGCTGATTTTACCACACATGGTGAATCACACTTTTATGGACTTCCTTGTCCCTATGCAGACTCCTTAGATCCCATGGACCATTTTTGTTCCTTTGATGTTTCCTAGACCATCCCTAAAAACATGCTTAAATTTCCATACGTGACTTTTAAACCCTTTATTGCGTATATACGTGGGTTTGACCTCTAAAACCGCATACATCAGGATGTGTGCAAAAATCCAAATTCTTTTGGAGTTTTCCTTGATGTGGATCCGACTCACTTGTCTCCTGGCCTTCCATATGCCTTGAGATTGCTCAGATTCGACCTTTCATTACTCCTCTTGATCTTTTGCTAGCCTATTTCCCCCGGACTACCCTATGTCAAGTTGTAATTACATTATCATGAGCTTTTCCTACCTCATTGAGCTTTATGTCGGCTTCCCTGCCTTTAAGTATCAACCATATAGACCGAGCTTGTATCATGTCTAGCCATGCAGAGCCATTTTATATATATCCTTTGCAGCTTGATTCCCTATTTTTACCAGGAGGGGACTTTCCCCTGAGTGTCACTATCCTACACATGTGTCCTTGCATTGAGCATAGGTATGTTCCACTGCTTGGAACTAGTTTGTTTGCCCATTTGACACTCATCTCCTCCTAGTCTGTAACTTTAAAGTGATTTTATTCTTTTTCAATATTTTCAAATATTTGAAAAAGTCCAAAAAAATTAAAAAACCAAAAAGATGGACAAGGAAAGATGTTATCTTTGGCAGCAGTCGAGTCGTGTCGCCTTCGAACAGAGCACTATATATCACATCCATTGGTTGGGTTACTAGTTTGACTTTAGGATTTGTACTCGTTTATCTAAGTTTATCTCCACCGACTAGTTAAGCTTCCAGTCCCTATGGAGTTTGTGTCAATGCCTCCTGTGTCGCAGAGATGTCCTAGTTTTGCATATCGAGTCTATGCTGCCTACATTCAGTCACCATTTGTCGTTATAGAGTCTTGTTTGAAGGAAGTTGAAACCTGAGTCGGCCATTCCTCAGTTATCTTGACTTTGCATGTCGACCATTCCCGATACAATTATTGGTTCGTGCACTTTATGATCAATTCCTTTCACATTATACAGCCTTACTGAGTACCTCATTTTAGATGATGGGGGATGCCTTAATTCCCTCCTTCCAGCGGATTTCATCCCATCGACTTCAGATCATTTATTTTGGGATAGGAATATAGAGTCATCTTTGAGTGCCTTGAGACTTGCAGTCATCAGTGGCAGGTTCTCTCGCCATCGACAGTTCTTTGGGAATACATCAATGTCCCCTGATTGATGGATTCTCTCAAGTGTTCAACCTCAAATCATTTATTCACACTTGTTAGTTTGCACTCTAGTACCTTGATTTCCATTTTCATTATTGGTGGGTGATCTCGCGTCTGTTAACAATATACATCAATGATCGGTAATCAGACGATGGACTACTATGTTCGACCTTGACACCTCTATTCACATAGTAGGACATGTACTCGTAGTGATTTGTGTAGAAAACCTTCCAGATTGGTGGCATCTCATATATGCTACCTCCTTGATCGTGCCAGTGTTCATGAGATTTCAGCTCTGGTGAATTGATTCCAGCAAATGTCAGATATTTCCAGCCATTATGGAGATCTTGATCCATTGTATATCTTCAGTCTTCAGGGATATCTTCATCATGGAGATCCTGATATGTGTATATTGTACGTGGCGATGACCACATATGTCATATTGTATCATGCCTATTCATGGCCATTGTACTCGTATGTATCTGGGACTGCTACATGTATTCGCAGTTATATGCAGAGTTGTATCATTGTATAGTGATGTTTGGGTGGCTGGTTCTTCCAGTGGGTTCTTCATCACTTCATTTCTAGGATGGACTTATAATGTATTTCGGCATTTTATGACCCCTCTAACCTCACACAGTAGGGGGCATATGTTATAGCTGATTTTACCACACATGGTGAATCACACTTTTATGGCCTTCCTTGTCCCTATGCAAACTCTTTAGACCCCATGGACCATTTTTGTTCCTTTTATGCTTCCTAGACCATCCCTAAAAACATGCTTAAATTTCCATACGCAACTTTTAAACCCTTTATCGCGTATATACGTGGGTTTGACCTCTAAAACCGTGTACATCGGGATGTGTGCAAAAATCCAAATTCTTTAGGAGTTTTCCTTGATGTTGATCCGACTCACTTGTCTCCTGGCCTTCCATATGCCTTGAGATCACTCAGATTCGACCTTTCATTACCCCATTGATGAGCTATATAAGGAACCCCTTGGATACATTAAAGGCATATGAGGAATTGAGAGCAAGATAACTATAGTCCATTGTTGTCGGAACTTGTGCTTGAGTCTGCATCCCCTTTATCCCTTGGAGCACTTTTGTGTTCTTCCCAAGATTATCTTTTGCTTGTGAGCTTGCTATCGAGAGATGGAGGATTGAAGTGGTGGAGGCCCAAGTGGGGGACTCGGTTTCTCCGATTCGCAGACGTGCCGATAGAGGTTGTATTCATTGTAATCTCTGATTTTATATCAATAGAAATATCTTTTCCTATCCAATAATGTGTGTTTGAATGAATATTTTATCCATGGATGATTTTTAATGCTTATATGTTATTGATTATATATTCTAGAGTAGATATAACACAATTATATATAGTATGCTTATCTTGTTTATTGAATGTTGAGGAAGCAATTCATCAATTCAAGCTGAAGTTGGAAATCCCAATGGGGATCTACACCAACCGTCCAGAATAAGGTACGAATCGAGATCCTTTAGTGTTAGTTGTTTGGTTTCTCTTGCATATAGGAAAGGATTGATTTCTGGAGTTTAGTTGTCTGTTGTGGTACCCCAAGCCATAGGAATTTCTCTCCGTAACATTTATCCTTTGGCACTAAGATTCGACCATACATATGAATCATTGATCTTGTAGACTAATCAATGATCAACAACAAAAACTCAATGAATTGGTAAGAGGGTTTTTAATCTTATTTGAAATGGAGTTTTTCTTCGACTCTTCCCCAATGAAAAAAATCCAACTCTGAAACCTGTAAAAAATCTCCAACACACTTCTAATGATAATTCATGTCTTAGGCAATTATACTATTTCCACCTGAGGTCCTTAGGTCAAACCAATGGGGTTTTGATTAGCTTTCAAGGAATATTCCTTAGGGTTTGCACATTATGCGACTGTTTCTCGTGTTTATGTGTAAAACCAAATATGAATACACGTGGTTGGTTGTCCTTGATACATATTTAGTTCATTGATACTTTCAAACTACAACACTAAAACATTATTACTGACAGGTACATATTGAAGTAAAACGTTATTTCTGACAAGTACATATTTAAGTAAAACGTTTAGTGAAGGGGAATGTTAAACCCCAAAACGTCAAAAAAAATTGTTTGACGAGTAAGATTCTAGTGAAATTCCAACACTGGAAGCAAGTATTTAAGTGCGAGTTGTTTTGTATCCAAATTTTGTCGATCCATCTGATCCACTCTAATCTACCATCATCGAATGATTTAAAAATCCATATC
>LPNX010821520.1:10812-23811 GCA_001517045.1 Pseudotsuga menziesii | reverse complement strand
AAAGAGCAAACCTCACATCCTATGTATGTAAAACTTGTTGGTTTAATGCCGGACTTCTAGAATAGGGAAAGTATTTAGGGCTAATGTGAATAACACAAGAACACTTTTAGAAGATGATAATCATATTAAAGTGGATACTTCACACTCAGTGGCCCATTTCCTAATTGAGATTGGCTTAAATGACAACTTCGTAAAGTTTATGGAAATAGAGAAGGGAAGTTGATGTTATGTACAAAATCACTTGGACTATGTACGAATACCTTTAAGGCTCTAGAATATTCCATATCTATGGCCATTTAGCCATTAAATGTCTCGTTAAATTTTATAAGGGGGAATGAAGAAGAAACAACGAGCAAATAGTTGGATTGAAAGTTTGGAAGGAGCTACAATGGCTCCAATAGTTTGTAGGGGAAGCTTGAGATGAAAAAAAGATTTAACCATTATGATAACCTCTGCATGGGTTAGAAATTTTTAGTTGGATTTGATACACGATTAGATTAGGGTTATGGATTTAGTATGTAATTTGATTATGAAAACTTAGTTTTGGGTTTCATTTAATTGCAGTTACAATTTGGGGAAACATAAACAAATTATATGTTGAATAAGAGAATGAGGCAAAATTGAAGAGCATAGATGCATGCCTCTCCAATTCAGCCTCATTTTCCAATCTATCATCCATAAATGCTCAAGCGCTCTTGCTTCTCCTCGTCAGCGATTGTTGTGGATGTTGGATGCAAAACAAATAAAGGATGTGGTTACTCCTTTTGAGGTATTTCATATGTTCAACAGAACGATAAAATGTTATGTAATTCTTTAACAATAGAGCATTATAGAAATACATAACACTCGAGCGTTATGCATTTCTATAACCCTTGAGGGTTATAAAAATGCATAACACTCGATTGTTTTCGTTCCTATCCTACGTGTTAAATGACATGGTAGGCTTAGGCCAGCCCATGCCTACTTCAAAGAAACATTAGGTCATTTTGGTTTTACTAAACTTTCGTCCTTTTTGCGAAACTAAGATTGCATCTAAAAGGTCCCTCAACTTCGTGCGAGGGCCCCAAGTTGACATTTGGAATTGTCAAAGTTGAAGGAACAACATCATCAATAGATTAGGGAGCTCTTAGAGGGGAGCTTCTGATGAGGAAAACTCGATATGAAGTGATCTTAGTTGGAAAGAAAATAAAGAATTAATAAAGCCTTGGATAGTGTTCATTTTGTTGTTGTTGTTGGAATCCATCTACTATCGTCACTAAAATAAACGGGAATGACTTTTTTCTCAAATCCACCTGTACAAAAAATCCTGATATTGGCTCAAAACAGGTTACGTTTGCCATCTAAAATAAAGACTTTACCAAACTAGAAAGTGAACATATAAAAAAACCTTAAATTAGTAATAGGATGTTCAATTAAAATGTTCCTAACTAGTAAGGATACTCTGTTTTCCCTCTAGCCTGGGTTGGAATCAAATCTACGTAATTAAACATATGCTAATGTACCCACAATATTCGTTGTACCATAGTGAAGGACATGCCATAATATTCGATGTACCATAGTGAAGGGCATGTGATATTGTTGGTTTAATGTGAAAAAAGGTGAATTGATATTCCTCATCCACAATGTTAACTTTGAACAGGCCTAGCTCATCTTTTCATCTTCTTATAAACCAGTGCTATTATGTAACTTCAAATATTCTTCAGTGTAGGATGGTATGGATAACTCCTTTTGGCTTAGATTTTGAAATTCCTTAAAAAGTATTTGCTTAGCCTTTAAATGTTTTAGCATCTTTGCCCACATTTTGATTTTCTCCTTAACTTGTCTTCTCTTAGCATTCTGGAGGTTCTCCCACCATAGGGAGGTTCTCCTTCCCTGAATCCAGCTAATACTCAACACTCGTCTCGTCTCAGGTGTTTCCTTTTGTCCGTATTCATGCCCTACCAATCCTTTATTGCTATTATCGCTACCGGTCCGCAGCTCGTTGGAAGGAAAGAGAAGGCGAGCAATTCAACCACTTGAACGTTCACGGTTTAAGGTGGGTTTGGATTGGATTAGAAACCAAGTATATTCTTCATTTGTGAGTCAATTGGTTCTTAAGTTTATTAGGAAATGCTTACATTTGGCGCGATTCCCGGTCATAGAAACTGCTGCAGTTGTCTCTCCTGTCTTCTGTCTCCATTCTGCTTCGGTGATTTATTTGATGCCACCCTCTTTCTCGGTGCATGCATGAATGGACTAAGAAACAGACTAAGATAAGTGATGGTTTCCCTTTCTCCCATCTTAAACCTAGGAAAGGAAGATAAAGCATTGTTCGATAAAACACTTGTTGCTATAGTGTTCTATAAAACCCAAAACAATACCTACAGAAACAAGAAATCTATCCCTCCATAAAATCACGGTCACCAGCTAATTGAGAGATGATTAGCACATGCAAACACTTGCTAATTCACTAGCATCATCTATCCATCATTTACCATCTAATAACTTTGATATACATTTCTGTCTGTAGAATTTACAATTGAATTACTATACAATATTTGTGAGAACATTTGAACCAATAAAAACTAGAGGTTCGAGATATAACATGCTGATTATATAATATCGCTATTAATTTCTCTGTCTAGATCTAGGAGAAAAAGACCGTGTCAAAATAACGTTGATGTCCCATATAAAGTAATTAGGGAAGCTTAGAGTTAATAGTAATTAATAGAGATAAGAAGGTCTTTCAATTAGAAAGCTATTATTGTTTAGTTAGCTAGTAAGGTAGAAGGAATTATTCTTTCATAACGAAAGGAGTAAGACTAAGGTGCTATACTCAGACTCATACTAGCTAATCTCAGACTAAACTCGACTAAACTCACTCTATTCTTTAAGATAATCTCTATCAAGCAACCCACCCTAAATTTAGGTTCAAGGGACAAGCTACAAGACACAATGAAAAGTACCATAGGTTTTTGGAATGGTTAGGTTCTGACAAGTCATTCATCTCGAGCATTAGTCTGCGCTTTTGAATGCTTCTACTAGGGTTTGCATCAACAAGCAAATGTAAAATAGCATCCATCGTCAAATATCTATGAAGCAGGGGTGTCCTTTTACCCCCTACCTGTGAATCTTAGCCTTGGATGCCCTGAGCTACCTGTTGGAGGATCCTGAGAAGTTGGTAGAGTTTAAAGTATCCCTATGTGCATGGGAATACAACTTGGAAACTCTAATTTGGCTGATGGCTTAGCTCTATTTGCTTTTATTGATGAATCCATTATCAATAATATGGTGCAATGCCTTGATGTATTCTGTAAATCTTAAAGCGATCTTCTCCATTAGGTCCTGTCCTATTCTAGCAATGCAGTCTTAATTCATAAATATGCAGATTTATTTATTTATCTCTTCCTGAATGGCTGATGGAGATAGAAGATGGCTATTGAATGGATGCTTAGTTCTTGGTGGGATGGATCCTCACCGACAGAGTCAAAGGAAGCAGAAAGCCAAATACCCTCCCTCTTATACCAGTTTAGAATAGACCCTTCATCTATCCCTTTCTACCTGTTAAGAAAAGATACTTGGCTAGTCCCAAAGGTGAAAGCACAGATACTCACATTCATAAGTACAAGAATGAAGAAAAAGGACCTTTATGGGCTGATACCACCTCTGTGGAGTGGGGATAAACCGCATTTTCGTGCCAATGATCAATATTCTTATTCGACCGAAGAGAGGAGAGAAGCCAGGTAACGTCATGGTGCTTAGCTTGGTCTTGCCATAATGCCTTAAAGGAGGAAGCCGAACCTAGTCTGCCATGGTTCAGGCTTTGTGGATGCACCTAGGGTTATAGTGGTAGCGAGATTGGATCCCTAGACGTTGTGTCATGCGAGTATCATTTCGGTCCCTAGTTACCGATTCCCTTAGTAAAAAGATATCAATGTTGATAACATCTAAACAACTATATTATCTAAAAAGTTATATTTTTTGTTATAACCTGTAATCCTTTCAATATTCTTAAAAAAACATATTAAAACATAAAAATTTAATTGTAGTTTTCAAGGTTAACACTTGATATATGATTTTGATTTTCTAACAACTATAATTCAGAGTAAGTAAATTTTTAACTTTCTTTCCCACCACGATTTTGAAGAGTAGTTTGTTGCTGGCCGGGATTACGTCAACTTGTACATTTTTTGTGCGACTGCATAATAGCTCCCTGTACCAGTATTGGTCCAAACCTTTAGCTCCTAAACATATGCTTACCTAGATAAATAACGAAATAGCTTACTGACCTATGCTAATACACAGGCTTGTCATACCTTGTATGCTAGTTGTTGGGCTTGTCATCTTTTAGTTTCACAGGAATGCTGCTCCCCTTTTAGTTTCAGGCTCATAAACCTCCTAAAAGGTGGGCATCCTCCCTACCAAATACGATTACCCTGCGTTACCTACAAGCAAGCAAACCTACCCTACGTCTTGACTGATTAAAATGACTATTACAACTTAAGCCAGCAAGTAAAGTAAGTGGTTCAGGGTCCAGGATGGATGCATTCTGGAGGTTCTCCCACCATAGGGAGGTTCTCCTTCCCTGAGTCTAGCTAATACTCAACACTCATCTCGTCTCAGGTGTTTCCTTTTGTCCGTATTCATGGCCTACCAATCCTTTATTGCTATTATCGCTACCGGTCCGCAGCTCGTTGGAAGGAAAGAGAAGGCGAGCAATTCAACCACTTGAACGTTCACGGTTTAAGGTGGGTTTGGATTGGATTAGAAACAAAGTATATTCTCGATTTGTGAGTCAATTGGTTCTTAAGTTTATTAGGGAATGCTTACATTTGGCGCGATTTCCGATCATAGAAGCTGCTGCAGTTGTCTCTCCTGTCTTCTGTCTCCATTCTGCTTCGGTTATTTATTTGATGCCACCCTCTTTCTTGGTGCATGCATGAACGGACTAAGAAACAGACTAAGATAAGTGATGGTTGCCCTTTCTCCCATATTAAACCTAGGAAAGGAGGATAAATCATTGTTCGATAAAACACCTGTTGTTATAGTGTTCTATAAAACCCAAAACAATACCTACAGAAACAAGAAATCTATCCGTCCATAGAATCACGGTGACCAGCTAATTGAGAGATCATTAGCACATGCAAACACTTGCTAATTCACTAGCATCATCTATCCATCATTTACCATCTAATAACTTCGATATACATTTCTGTCTGTAGAATTTACAATTGAATTACTATACAATATTTGTGAGAACATTTGAACCAATAAAAACTAGAGGTTCGAGATCTAACATGCTGATTATATAATATCGTTATTAATTTCTCTGTCTAGATCTAGGAGAAAAAGACCGTGTCAAAATAACGTTGATGTCCCATATAAAGTAATTAGGGAAGCTTAGAGTTAATAGTAATTAATAGAGATAAGAAGGTCTTTCAATTAGAAAGCTATTATTGTTAAGTTAGCTACTAAGGTAGAAGGAATTATTCTTTCATAACGAAAGGAGTAAGACTAAGGTGCTATACTCAGACTCATACTAGCTAATCTCAGACTAAACTCACTCTATTCTTTAAGATAATCTCTGTCAAGAAACCCACCCTAAATTTAGGTTCAAGGGACAAGCTACAAGAGACAATGAAAAGTACCATAGGTTTTTGGAATGGTTAGGTTCTGACAAGTTATTCATCTCGAGCATTAGTCTACTCTTTTGAATGCTTCTACTAGGGTCTGCATCAACAAGCAAATGTAAAATAGCATCCATCGTCAAATATCTATGAAGCAGGGGTGTTCTTTTACCCCCTGCCTGTGAATCTTAGCCTTGGATGCCCTGAGCTACCTGTTGGAGGATCCTAAGAAGTTGGTAGAGTTTAAAGTATCCCTATGTGCATGGGAATACAACTTGGAAACTCTAATTTGGCTGATGGCTTAGCTCTATTTGCTTTTATTGATGAATTCATTATCAATAATATGGTGCAATGCCTTAATGTATTCTGTAAATCTTAAAGCGAGCTTCTCCATTAGGTCCTGTCCTATTCTAGCAATGCAGTCTTAATTCATAAATATGCAGATTTATTTATTTATCTCTTCCTGAATGGCTGATGGAGATAGAAGATGGCTATTGAATGGACGCTTAGTTCTTGGTGGCATGGATCCTCGCTGACAGAGTCAAAGGAAGCAGAAAGCCAAATACCCTCCCTCTTATACCAGTTTAGAATAAACTCTTCATCTATCCCTTTTTACCTGTTAAGCAAAGATACTTGGCTAGTCCCAAAGGTGAAAGCACAGATACTCACATTCATAAGTACAAGAATGAAGAAAAAGGACCTTTATGGGCTGATACCACCTCTGTGGAGTGGGGATAAACCGCATTTTCGTGCCAATGATCAATATTCTTATTCGACCGAAGAGAGGAGAGAAGCCAGGTAACATCATGGTGCTTAGCTTGGTCTTGCCGTAATGCCTTAAAGGAGGAAGCCGAACCTAGTCTGCCATGGTTCAGGCTTTGTGGACGCACCTAGGGTTATAGTGGTAGCGAGATTGGATCCCTAGACGTTGTGTCATTCGAGTATCAGTTCGGTCCCTAGTTACCGATTCCCTTAGTAAAAAAATATCAATGTTGATAACATCTAAACAACTATATTATCTAAAAAGTTATATTTTTTGTTATAACCTGTAATCCTTTCAATATTCTTAAAAAAACATATTAAAACATAAAAATTTAATTGTAGTTTTCAAGGTTAACACTTGATATATGATTTTGATTTTCTAACAACTATAATTCAGAGTAAGTAAATTTTTAACTTTCTTTCCCACCACGATTTTGAAGAGTAGTTTGTTGCTGGCCGGGATTACCTCAACCTGTACATTTTTTGTGCGACTGCATAATAGCTCCCTGTACCAGTGTTAGTCCAAACCTTTAGCTCCTAAACACATGCTTACCTAGAAAAATAACGAAATAGCCTTACTAACCTATGCTAATACACAGGCTTGTCATACCTTGTATGCTAGTTCTTGGGCTTATCATCTTTTAGTTTCACAGGGGTGCTGCTCCCCTTTTAGTTTCAGGCTCATAAACGTCCTAAAAGGTGGGCATCCTCCCATACGATTACCCTGCGTCACCTACAAGCAAGCAAACCTACGCTACGTCTTGACTGATTAAAATGACTATTACAACTTAAGCTAGCAAGTAAAGTAAGTGGTTCAGGATCCAGGATGGATGCAAAGATGCTTTCTTGTCATGAAAAGAGCTTCATTCTAGCACTTAAATACAAGAGTTATAGTAGCACTGACCATACCATCATTCATGCACGACCACCAACCAGAGGTTCATGTTGCACCTTGTAGCTTTTATGTACAAATGGACATTACTAATGACTATGACTACTGGCTATCAACAATGACCTTATGAGCCAACCTACCTCTTGGCTATGAGCACTGGCTATGATTGGCTAGCTATTGGCAACCTCCTGTATCCAGTATTCTCATTTGGTTATCGTTAAGGCTAGAGAAGGAAGAGGCACGTAGTATTAAAATATCTATCCATTGAAAACATTTATAAAGCCTATCATATTTACAAAGTCTGTGATATTGCACTCCGATTGCAATTTAACCTCTTTCCCAATTGCATATAGACTATAATGACGAAAACATCATATATAACTTTTTGCATAAAATTGTGGAACATATTGAATTTCCACACACCATGGGAGTCAAAACTATTGTTTCCATTATCTCCCATCACAAAAATATACTACATAGTTTTATGCCATGCATTTCATATACAATAATTGTAATGGTATAAATGTCAAAGAAATGAATGAATATTTTTTGTAGAGCCTATGTCACATAGGAACTAATTCAAACAAGAACTTCCCAAAATCCATCAACAAACATCTCTCAAATGTCTGGATTGTCAAGGGAAAAAACCCAGCGGCACTATTGACATTCACATCTTTCCCAACGCTTATCCAATTTATCATTGTTAGAAGTCTCTAAAGTGATCTTTTCATATTGTTACACTACATAGCAAGGTTAAATTTTAACCTGCATAATGATGCAATGAATTAATTATGAATCCACCACAATTATAAGCATAAAGAAATAATAACATGAATGACATGGCATGGTGACTATTTTAAGTAAATAAATAATATTGAAAAACTAACTAACTCCCATAAACACAAATATTGCAAAGCTACATAGCGTCCTTGCATTGTTTAAAGAATAGAAATTTTACAGAAGCATTCTATTTGAAATCAATTAGAAACCTTTTAGATATTCTTGGAAAATGAAGATATTCATTTGTGTAACCCATCCCAAGTATGAATTGTGCTAGATTATCATGCTTCTCTCTATTAAGTCTAGTCAACCTACACAACTTGGCCACAATATAAGGCAACAAAAGCTTATACCCCATATCTGGCTCTATATCCCTCGCGATCCATCCAGGTTTATTTCTTATCCTGCCAACCAAGCCTTTCTTGAAACCATCAAACTAAAGGAAAAGTTTATGAAATGCTAAAAGTTTATATTGCTTCTCCTTCCGAGGGTGAGGTTCTTTAGACACTCGACCGTATGGGAGAAGACACATGAGCACTCTATAATATGGGATAAGCAACCTTTTGGTACTTAAATTGCCATTTAACATAGGTCCTTAAGTTATTGCCTTGGCCCTGGAAACTAGCAAATAATAGGAGCTTAGTCCAAGCACTTAGTCCCATGGACTGTTTGGATCCCTCCTATGGAGTACTGTAGTTCCATTCAAGCCGAAAAGGGCATAAGCCTACCCGAGATACACAGGTGTGAAAACGTATCTATGCCAGTATCAGATGTATAGATCTTTTATTCCGAGATTTAATAGATATTATTCCATTGAGTTTAACAGTTTTCAGAAGCCTAGGATGAGACTCTCCTATATCATCTGGATATGCCACCTTTCATTATTACAAATACCAGTTAACATATCCATCCTCTATTTTAGGGCTACTACCCTATCTCGTTTTCAAACTATAGACACTGCCTCCTTCTTATTTATTTATTCGCCGCCTTTGCTCCAATTTGGAAATGTCGGAGCTGTAATTTTAGGTGCTGCAATTCATGAGGGAAAGTGGCTAAAAAAATTATTAATAAAGTAAGCCCGAAGGGGAATAGCACTTTGTAACCCGGCATGAACCCCTGTAAAGTCAATACTTATTATATCACCACCAAGTGGGTTAGGATCAACCGTTTTGTTAGTCATTGTCCCTGGGTCGTGGATACGCAATCTTGTATAGAGTCGTAAGAGCTTCTCCATATACTGCCTTCAGCAAAGCCTATTAACTTTACTCTGTAAGGTCTCGCTATCGACTCCAAATCGCTATCGACTCCAGACCTCAACTAGTACGGTTTATTATCTTTGCTACTCGTCACCAATTGTGTCAAAGCCTTCTTCAAGGTAATGAATGGGTGCTACCTACAACCTCAAACTTATTGCTACCTTTTTTATAATTGGGCTGCTATGACATGTACGACTCTCTATCATCACACGTTTTAAAGTATCACCCAACCCAAGAAGGGCGAGCATAGCTTTGCTTCCTGAATAACAACAAGTGCCTAAATAGACTTAATTAGTGCCACTTAGTCCTGCTTAGTACCGCCTGGACCCCTATGGACCAGAAATTCCACCAAGCCTTAGTCCATCACTTTGATCCGTGTGAATCAAATTGTCTTAAGCTGCTCTAGAGTTAAAGCCGTCTGAACCCCTAAGGCCTACCGAGACTTCATTTCTCTTATTGGCTAATCTTCAGACAGGAATAGCTCTTAGGATAGGAAGATTCAAACTTGTGAAGCCTACTGTTTCATTGTTCGCTGTGCTGGAATGAAATAAATATTGCATGTGATTGTGTAATCTAGTTACTTTGCATTTGCTTCACCAGGCTGTGTTTTTTGAATTATATGTTAAATATCATCTCTAGGTTACCTATTTTATACAGAGATATTTTGCATCTTTTTTTTTGGGTGTAATTATAGTTGATAGTAAATATTTTTTTATGAAAAAACTTAACTTAGTTTACATTTATTTTAGTAGACGAATAACTTTTACATTACACCGTGATCCATAGGTGGAAAAGTATCATTTATTCAAAGCATTCAGACAAGTCCTACGGGTATGCAGCTTTGTACAAAGTTGTATAGTATTTAGCTTTCATTATTGGTTAGCCTGTTTTACATGTACTAGATATAATGAAAGGTTCTGATGATGAGATTGTTTACTTAGAAAAAAAACGCAAAAGGGAACTAGAAAATACATACTCAGTGGTCAACATTGACAATGTATTGCAAATGCATGGCTTGTTTCGTTTACAAAGTTTTGCATATGCTGTTGGCGATTGCTTATTCAATGCATTGCAAGTGCTGTTGGATTTTAGATACACAGCAACAGAAATTAGACAGGGTATTATAGAACACTTTAGAGCTTGTTTGGAAAAACAGGACGAGGAAGCAATCAGATCTTATGAACTTGAACTGAACAGTAATTCGTTGATAGAAATGCACAATGTTAATGACCAAGAAATCTATTTGGATAAAATGTGCAAATCAGCAGTAATTGACATATTGCCAGAGGATAGGGGGTTATGGGGCGACATTTTCTGTGTACACTGGGCATCAAATTGGTTGATAAGACCAATAAGAATTTGGTCAAAAAGTCAAGCTAGGAGCTATTTGCACTTCAACTCAACATTGTCCACAGATACATATGACATATTATTCCATGACGAGAATCCACTTGCTGGACATTTTGAACCATTGCTATCCAAAAACCAGATAGATGGTTGTTCTAATATTGAACAATCCAAAGTTCAGAAATTTAATATGCCGAGAACTATGGATGGTGAAAGTTCGTTGCAAAAAGTATCTTTGGAAAACAATAGACAAGAAAAGTTATCCCTACGTACTATGAAAAGTCTAAGTAGAAAAAAAGTCTTTAAACATTCTAATATTGAAGAAAACAAAGTTCAGAAATTACATATGCCAAAAAATATAGATGCTGAAAGTTGCTTGGAAAAACCATTTTTGGAAAATCAGAGTCAAAGAAGCCCATCTTTACGTAATATCAAAAGTCTAATTAGAAACAAAGCTTTTGAACAAAGACCATGCGATAGAATTAATGAAGACATAAAGACAAATAGGTATAGCTTACAAAGCTCAACAAAGAAGCGAAAAAATATAGAGCCTGCTGTAGTTCAAGAAGAAAACGGTAGCTGCAAGGAAACATTTACTATTGCAGAAAAAAAATTCCATAAACAAATTGCAGATGTTCCTATATTCGATTGCATAAGATGTGAGCAAACGTTGTTTAGAAAAGATCTTATACGAATCAAAGAAAAATATCAACAAAGAGAATTGCATCAAAGAAAAAGAAAAAAATCAACAGAAATGCGAACAAATCTTCATAGTAATATATACATTTGCAAAAGTTGCAAAAAATCATTAAAGAATGATGTAGATGCTAAGTTTACTGTTGAGAAAAAATTTAGGCGAAATAAGCCTATAAGAATTGTGAAGGAATTGAATGAGCTTGAAGAAAGATTGATAGCATTGAGATTGCCGTTCCTACAAATAAGGGAACTTGGACAAAGATTTAAAAAGCCACAACTTGGACTTACTGGTGGAGTCATCAATGTTCCAACTGACGTTTCTAGGATTCAACATGCTTTGCCCCGTGATATAAATGAGACTAGTACAATTGCAATAGCAATAAAAAAGAGCCTAAGGTTCAAAAATGCTTATGCTATTGGGCGTATTCGTCCTCATAGAGTCATAAAAGCTTTGAGACGATTGTGCAGAACCACACTTTACAAATTGGAGAATATTAAAATAACTGAGCAATGGGAGAAAATATTCAATGAAAACAAGGAAGCATATGAAAGTCAAACAGATCTTGAAAATGAAGAGTTCAATGGCAATAAGATTGATGAAGACATACTAGAGAGAAATGAGGAAGTTGTTACAAAAACACTATTGCATGGATTCACTGATACATACAACATATTTGACCTTCAAAACAACCAAATAAACATCGCTCCTGGTGAGGGCTATCTTCCATTAGGAATTTTCCAAGATAAATACTCAGAAGAAATGAGTTTCCCTACATTGTTCTTTGGTGAGAAACGACCAGAAGACATGACAAACAACCTTTCATATCAAAAGACTGCAAGACGGGAAGTATTGCATAAAGAACATGATTTTGCTTATCATACAACAAATCTATTCTATAAAGCAGTCCGCATTATTGTTAAACAAGTATTTAATAGTATATGTGTTAGAATAAGAAAAGGACAACTAAAAGGAAGGAAGTTAGTCTCAAAAGATGTCAAGAACAAACCAAACTTGGAAAATATTTTAAAATCAGAGATCGGATACAGGGATCTAAAAGCAATTCGTACATCTCCAGACTATCTTGAACAATTACGTAAGAAGCTATATGCAATGATACGACAAGTAGGGCCCCCCACTTTCTTCATATCTCTTAGCAGTGCAGAGAATCGTTGGGATCCATTAGTCAATGCATTAAAGAAAATAAGAAATCGGAGTAAGACAATTGTTGAAAATGAAATAGAAAACGACGAAATTGACTCATTGATAAGAAATGACCCAGTAACATGTGCTCGTTACTATAGAAATAGAATATGTGCTTTACGAAGTTTGATACTTCATGACAACAAGTACTATGGAGATATCCAAGACTTCTTTTTTGTCACTGAATTTCAAAATAGAGGAAGTGAACATGACCATGCATTACTATGGGTAAAAGATGCACCAATATATGGAAAAAATGCCGATCAAGAAGTAGAGGACTTCATTGATAAGTACTTGACTTGTGATTCAACATCAATTGCTGATTCCTTGAGGACATTGCATCATCATCATCATACAAAATCATGTAGGAAGAGAAAGAAACTGCATTGTAGGTTTAATTTCCCGCAACCGCCAATGAAAAAGACAAGAATACTTAAACCTTTAGAATATGACAACGAC
>LPNX010821511.1:488216-520032 GCA_001517045.1 Pseudotsuga menziesii | reverse complement strand
TTTAAGGGTGTGTGGGAAAAGTCTACAAACCACATCTTCATGCTCCCCTGCCCGTAATCCTTCTATAGCCAAATAAAAACTCTGCAAGTGATCGTCTACCAATACTTTTTCATTGGGATCAAACTTAGGTAATAACTTTTCGAAGGCTTGAGGTAGGTCGTGCAAAGGCGCGGTCAGATTCAGAGGTGATCTGGCTTTCCATGCAGGTGGGGGGTTTGGAGGATTAGGTGGCTGGTTTGCGTTAGCTGCTGCCATAAGTCGAGGTGGAGAGTGCGGAGGTGAACCAACTGGGGTGTGAATAGGAGAAGTGTAAGGAGTCTCAGGGCCTCCTTGATTCAAAGGTAGCTCTACTTCTTGTAAGGCGGTCTCTACCAGTTCTTGCCAGTCCCCAACCAACACCGAGTCTTCTCTTAGAGGACGGTCTTTCCTCTTGTATTCTCTTCTAGGAAATTCGGGAATGACAGGCAATCCTCCAATCTTCTTTAAGTATGCCCTGGTATGTCTTCTCAGATCGTTAACAATCTCGTTGCAGACAGGGTACAGATATTCCTTTTCTTCTTCTTCCGGAATTGAATTGCGGGGTACACTACTACCAGAACTGTAACCAGAGGAATCTTCTCGGGAAAATGAGTTTCCTCGGCCAGCCATGCACTGGCGGCCCTCCTTCTAGCGCCAAAAATGTTGAGGCCTGGAAATTCGCAGGCGGCAACAGTAAGGGATTCTCCCCAATCAGCGTTCCCAACTAGCTCGCTGACTGTTTGGTATAGGGAATCCGTCCGGTTTGCGGTCCGGCTACCGTAGGTCAAAGTAACAAACAAAGGCTTTACCGGTTGCGGCCCGGCCCACCGAG
This sequence comes from Pseudotsuga menziesii, assembly GCA_001517045.1. Lineage (NCBI taxonomy): Eukaryota > Viridiplantae > Streptophyta > Pinopsida > Pinales > Pinaceae > Pseudotsuga > Pseudotsuga menziesii. Next base: position 519,182 of record LPNX010821511.1, on the reverse strand, counting down.
TTTTTGTATTTTGACTTAAAGGAAATGATATGCACGTGCCTAATTAAATGCAGGCTGGTTTAAATGCAGGGGGCGGTCACAAAGTGATGCGCAGGTTCTTACCTCTCGTCTTATGCTCACAAGCAAACAAACCAGATACGAATAGAAATAACTAACTATCTAAACTATCCCTAGGGAGCGAGGCTATCATCTTGAATGAGCAATAAATAATCACATACAGTAAGAAAACCACAGATAGCTGATACTTTTCCCACAGCACATGAAAAATACAAATATTCAAATAACCAGTTAACCGATCATTCTATAACAGCAATTATTACTCATAGTGCAAATGCATCCCAGAAAAGACTGCAGAATAATTAACAAGAACTTAGGTTCGAAACATCAAATATCCTCACAGCGCATGAAATACAGCTGAACACGAAATAGTTCTTCTTCAGCATTATTCATTGAATAGCATTGGTACATTTCACTTCTTTACTCTTTCCAGCAGACAAAATTGCAGTTCACTTCGCAAAACGAAATAGTTCCTCTTCCGAGTCAACAATTACAAAATTTTCTAAGGGAAAAAGCCCTGCTTTCATCGAGCTTCCCATTATTTAAACTACAGCTCATGTCCTCTGGGTTCCCTCAACGCGTCTTTTCAATGCCCTTGATGATTCAGTTTCTTTCCTGGTCGTTTCACCTTCTCCATCATTTCCACAGGCGTTTATTTTCTGACAGTCACCGCTAAAAAGAAAATGTCCAATCGGCGCCTCAGTCATTCGTTCACATTGTCCTTTCCGGCGCGATGCTCTGCTTCAGTGATTCATGAGATGATCTCTGCATACAAACTTGGTGCATTATCCATTGAATTCAGACATTAGGCATCCATAATTTTAAAATTATAACGATACATTCACAACGAGGTAGCCTAGTTCATCCGGGTGAGGAACTGCGGAGGTTCGGAACGGCAACGAAAAGGTAGATCGGCAGTCGGGCAGCTTTTAGATCGGATGGGAGAAGGCTCCAGGAGCCGCAACGGCGGAGGAGCGCCAGAAGAGGGGAGCGGAAACACGGGCGTCGTAGGTGATCGGGCGGTGGCGGGAAGTGGGTCGGAAACTGGAAGGTTCGGTCACCCGCAACGGCGGACGGGACGCGAGTCGGTGGTGGGCGACGAGGTAAAGGAAAGGTTCGGGTGGCAGTCAATAAGTCGGACGTTGCGGGTGACAAGCGGATCGGAGATCAACTCCTACCCCCTGGCCGCAACGGCGGGCGGACCAAAAACTACAGCCAGCGCCTTACACAGCGAAACGGGCGTCGGGTGAAAGGTTTGGTCAGGGAGCCGCAACGACGGGTGATGCGAGGTTCGGAAACTTCAAAAAGAGGCCCGATCCAAAGAGACGAACCAACAGCGCTAAGGCTCAAAGGAGGCCAAAAAACCAAAAAACGCTAAGGCAAACCTTCACACTCCTAAAAGTGTTAAAACCCGATCTCACTACTCCCATTGAACTGAATGCAACCAGCCAACACCACGGACTCTCAACTTTAAGGCAAAGATACTCAAAGACGTCAAAAATTCAACCTTAGATTCAAGTAAATCAAGATAAGGAGGGGTCCCAGAATTTAAGTGAAAAACTGAAGTCGGGGAAAAGGTTGCGGCAGCAACACAGTCACCGCGTTATTTCCTTTGGGTTCATTTGCCATGATCATTCCTCCCTATATCCTATAGTTTGGATTCTTTATTGACTATTTTGGGTTGTTTTGGACTAATATGGTTGTCATGTAGGGTCCAGTTTTTGTACACTCTCTTTGAGGTTTCGAACCGTTCGTGCCTATCATAGGTATTATGTTTGAACTGGCATATAGGTCAGGATATCACATGCGCTTGCACTTATGCATTTCCTTATGACCGTTCCATTTTAACCTTAGGTACGAATCCATTCCATGGTGTCACAGAACCTTCATGCTACTTTTAGAAGTGACACTATGCTAATGGTAGATCTTTCCTATACATGGGTGCCCTAGTTAGATCCTTGTTGCATTTGGTTCCCATGCTGCGTTGCCTCCTTTAGGTTGTGGGAGTCCTTTGTATAGTATCGCCATGACTTTGAGAAAGAGCTTCATACTCCTCTTGACCTTTATGCTGGCCTTTTTCCCTGGGACTCCCTTGTATATGTCAAGTTGTGATTGCATTATCATGAGTTTTTCCTGCCTTTTTGAGCCTTATGTCGAATTCCCTGGATCTGATTATTAGCTATATAGCCTGAGCTTGTCTCATGTCTAGCCACACAAATCCATTTTATATATCCTTTGCAGCTTGCTTCCCCATTTTTACTGGGAGGGGACTTTCCCCCGAGTGTTGTTATCCTACACATATGTCCTTGCATTGAGCATAAGTATGTTTCGTTGCTTGGAATTAGTTTGTTTTCCCATTGACACTTATCTCCCCCTAGTCTGTAACTATAAAGCATTTTTATTCTTTTTCAATATTTTCAAAGTATTTGAAAAAGTCCAAAAAAATAAAAAAACCAAAAAGCCAGATAAGAAAAGATGTTATCTTTGGCAGCAGTCGAGTTGTGTCTTCTTCAAACAGAGCACTATATATCACATCCTTTGGTTGGGTTAATAGTTTGACTTTAGGAGTCGTACTTTTTTCTCTGAGTTTATCTCCATCGACTGGTTAAGCTTCCAGTCCCTATGGAGACTTTGTCGATGCCTCCTATGTCGTAGAGATGTCCCAGTTTTGTATATCGAGTCTATGTTTCCTACATTCAGTCACCATTTGCCTTTATGCTTTTGTTCGAAGGAATTTGAAACCTGAATCGACCATTCCTAAGTTCTCCTGACTTTGCATGTTGGCCATTCCTGGTACTGATACTGGTTCATGCACTTTATGATAGAGTCCTTCCACATCATACAACTTTGCTAAGTACCTCATGTTGGATGATGAGGGATGCATTAATGCCCTCCTTCCAGTGGATTTCATCCCATCGACTTCATATCATTTATTCTGGGATAGGAATCTAGAGTCATTTTTGAGTGCCTTGAGACTTGCAGTCATCAGTGGCAGGTTCTCTCACCATCGATATTTTTGGGAATAAATCAATGTCCCCTGATCGATGGATCCTCTCAAGTGTTCGACCTCAACACATTTATTCACACTTGTTAGTTTGCACTCAAGTACATTGGTTCCCATTTTAATTATCGGTGGGTGATCTCACATCTATTAACGGTATACACCAATGACTGGTAATCAGATGGTGGACTACTATGTTCAACCTCGACACCTCTATTCGCATAGTAGGACATGTACTCATAGCGAATTCTGTAGAAGACCTTCCATATTGGTGGAATTTCATATATTCTACCTCCTTGATCGTGTCAGTGTTCATGAGATTTCAGCTCTCGTGACTTGATTCTAGTTTATGTCAAATGTTTCTAGCCATTATGGAGATCTTGATCCATTATATATCTTTAAATTTCATGGAGATCATAATCCTTTGTATATCTTCATCATGGATATTCTGATCTATCTATATTGTACATGGAGATGACCACGCATGTCATATTTTGTATCATGCCTATTCATGGCCATTGTACTCTTATGTATCTGGGACTGCTATATCTACTTGTAGTTATTTGCAGAGTTTCATTATTGTATTGTACTATTGGATGGCTGGTTCTTCCACCTATTTCTTCATCACTCCACTTATGGGATGGACTTATAATGTATTTCGGCCATCGTATGACCCCTCTGACCTTACACATTAGGGGGCATTTGTTACAGCTGATTTTACCACACATGGTGGATCACACCTTTATGGCATTCCCTGTCCCTCTGCAAACTATTTAGACCCTATGGACCATTTTTGTACCTTTTATGTTTCCAATATCATCCCTAAAAACATGCATTATTTTCTATACATGACTTTTAAACCTATTCTCACATATATACACGGATTTGACCCTTAAACCCGCGTACATCGAGATATGTGCAAAAGGCCAAATAGTTTTGGAGTTTTCCTTGATGTGCATTCGAGTCACTTGTCTCTTGGCCTTCTATATGCCTTGAGATCACTCAGATTTGACCTTCTATTTCCCCATTGAAGCACTATATAAGTAACCCTTTGGATACATTGAAAGGAGAGGAATTGAAGAGCAAGAAAACTATAGTCCATTGTTGCCAAAGCTTATACTTGAGTCTGCATCCCTTTGTCCTTTGGAGCACTTTCTGTTCTTCCCAATCTTGCCTTTGCTTGTGAGCTTTCTATTGAGAGATGGAGGATTGAAGTGGTGGAGGCCCAGGTAGAGGACTCAGTTTCTCCGATTTGCAAACGTGTCGACAGAGGTTGTCACTATTGTAATCTTTGTTTTATATTAATAGAAATATCTTTTCCTGTCCAATAGTGTGTATTTAAATGAGTATTGAATCCATGGATGCTTTTAAATTCTTATATATTATTGATTATATATGCTAGAGTATGTCTAACACAATTATATAGCATGCTTGTCTTGTTTGCTGAAAGTTGAGAGAGAAAATTATTAGTACAAGTGAGAGTGGAAAAGCTCAACGAGGATCTACATCAAACGTCCGTAATAAGGTATGTTTCAAGATCCTTCAGTGTTAGATATTTGGTTTCTCTTGCATATGGGAAAGGATTGATTTCTATGGTTACTCTATCTATTGTGGTACCCCAAGCCATAGGAAGTTTTCTCCGTAACGGATGTAACCAGTCCTGGCGAAGCTCACAGGTTATCCTTGGACATAATCATCCCTGATGTAATTCTATGCTAGAAATGGCTAGAGTGAAGTATGAGTAATTCAGGGAGAAGCTTGGTGTTCTCCAGATCAAGGTTCCCCCCAGGGGGAAGTGATGAGTCCGTGTGCCTTTCTGACATGGTGGTAGGATTGGTTCCTTCCATGGCTAGATGTAAGTGCAGATTCTTTCTGACATGGTGGTAGGATGGGCCTCCCATGGTCAGATATAAGTGCAGACCATTTTTGACATGGTGGTAGGTTGGGCCTCCCATGGTGGGATGTAAGTGCTTAGCCTTTCTGACATGGTGGCAGGTTAGGCCTCCCATGGTCAGATGTAAGTGCAGAGCCTTTCCAACATGGTGGCAGGTTGGGCCTCCCATGGTCAGATGTAAGTACAGAGCCTTTCCAAAATGGTGGCAAGATGGGCCTCCCATGGTCGGATGTAAGTGTTGATCCTTTCTGACATGGTGGTAGGTCATGCCTCCCATGGTCGGATGTGAGTTCTGGTCCTTTCTGACATGGTGACAGGATGGGCCTTCCATGGTCATATATAAGTGCTGGACGAGCCTTTCTGACATGGTGGTAGGATGTCCCTCCCATGGTCACATGTGAGTGTTGGGCCTTTATGACATGGTGGCAGGTTGGGCCTCCCATGGTCAGATGTGAGTGCCGGACGTGCCATTCTGACATGGATGGTGGATGTGTTCCTCCTATGGTCAGATATAAGTGTTGGGAGGGCCTTTCCAACATGGTGGCAAGCTGGGACTCCCATGGTCGGATATAAGAGCCGAAGAATATGAAGACTTACATGGAGGCTAGGCCTACAACCGGCATGAAAAAGGGCTTGCTCTGTAGAACCTCCTATGACGAGTAGAATTGAGAGATAGCACCATTTGATCGAGATAGTAGGAGTAGTGACGACGATGATGATCTAGTGATGATCCAACTTTGATGATGATCCAGTGACGAATACTTGTGCTACTAAATTGTGTCAAGAGAATACCTTCCTAGTTAAAAGGGAGTGTTGATGTATTTGTAACTTCAGAATGTATTCACTTGTATATCTTATATTGTACTTTGATGTTCCTATAAGGAGAATCATTTGTATTTAATTGCACCCCGATGTTCCTATCGAGAGATTCATTAATATAATAAATTCATGTAAATTCATTGAGGTTAACCCTCCATGGTAAGTCGGGGCAATAGTCCCCACAATTGAGTTGAGTTTAACCCTCCTTGTTGATTAGGGGGGAAAAGTCCCCATAGTTGAGGGGCACTAGGGTTATTAGACTCTCCTAGAGAAGTCATCCCTGGTAAGTAATTGTCAAGTTATAAACTAGTATAAGTAGAGAGTGAGCCTCTCTATTTGTCACACACACTCACCCAGCTATAGCACATACGTGAGAGAAGAGGAGCTCACACAAGTGAGAGAGATATCAACTATTGGCGATCATCTTTTTGTCTTTGGGTTTTACTACTGTCATTGGTGCTCATTCTATCCCCGAGGAAGTTGTAGGGTTTTCTCCTTTATGGTTTCCCTAAGGAAAATATTTGTGTCTATTGTCTCTTGTGATTGATTTTTTTGCATGCTATTCTCTCAGATAAGATCTTATGATAATATTGCTTAAATGATAAAAATCTAAAAAACACTAACTGGGAAGAAAAGTAGAAGGGATGGGAAAGTTTTATTGTAGAAAGGGAGTGGGATTACTTCTTGAACAAATAGACATAACTATCCAATCTTACTAAAGCATCGGGTAGGCTATGGGGGGGTAGCTGGCCATGTGTCGGGACAGAGTAAAAGGATTCTAGTCTAACTGAGAAAATACCATCACCAGCAATGAAAAGTCGACCTAAGAAGGAAATTGAGCAGACAGTGACTCACAAAGGTACATCAGAATTGCATAAGATAGAAAGGGAGAAGAGGCAGAGAAGAAGGGAAGAGATATGAGAGAAAGTTATAGCGCTCCAAAGAAGAATGGTTTCTAGGGTGATAGACCATGAGAAAAATCCACCGTAGTCAAGTCGTGACCGACAAGAGGAAGACATAGATGAAGAGGTGTCACCAATGGAGTAAGATTTGTGGATAGAGTAGCGAGAAGCTCTCCAACTGGAAATATCCCAGGAGATAAGACCTCTATCTCCAATAAATACAAGTACCTGAATGTAGGCCATTGTCGAGGAGGACCTGAGGCTAAGAGCTGATGAGTTCGGTATATGGAGTTGACTAGATGACAAAGTAAATGATGACAATCATTTAGTGATCCGTCAACTAGAGGAAGGAAACTAGGTTACGCTTCAAGCGTACCCTTCCAACTAAAGCATCCATTTACTCTACCTAGGACATGAAGGAGCACCCCCCCTTCCAAACACAGCTTTACAAAACACAGACCAGTCAGACTCACAGGCACAACAGTGCAGTTGGACATTGACAGAAGAAGTCGAAACTGAGTGACAAGTTGTCGAAGAAGAACCAACAACCAAAATATTTGATGAAAACGAAAGTTCTGTCGAGACTAGCTGTGGAAAAAGAGATACACATAATATCTCACTACCCCCACCATCGCCACCACCACCACCACCTCCCAAAGAAGAAGTCGATGCTGACATGGGACATGACTCAACGCACATTCCCCTCTATGAGGGCGACAAAGATCCCAGGCGACATTGGTTCATCTGCGAGTCAACATGGGAGACCAATCAAGTTACAAATGAATATAGACAAATGGCACAGTTCGCAGGTGCACTACGAAAGAGAGCATTAACTTGTTATATGACATATACCGAAAGAACACCTAATGCATCTAAACTAGAGATTAAACAATAATTTATGTCCTTCTTCAAAACACCATATGCGAAGCATCTGGCAGCGAAAAAACTTAAGTCTACAGTCCAAAAACCAGCAGAAACCATCCGGGATTATGACAAAAGATGGAAATACCTCTTGAGCCAAATAGACTACGTTATTGATGAACAATTATTGATTCAATGGTTTATTGTAAGGCTCTCTCAAAATATTCGACGACATATAAGTTAGGAGACATTCAAAACATATGAAGAAGCACTGACAAAAGCTCTGCAGGTCGAGATGGATGACAACTACCCAACATACCCTGCCATTGATGCATGAATTGAAGAACAATTGGAAATCATGCAGAAATCCTTAAGAGAACTGAAACGCAAGGGTTAGGAGATCTGGTGCACAAAATGTTCTATAGCCATCCATACCAAAGATAATTGTTGACAGGACATAAGCCAACAAGGCGTCCGTTTTGTTCAGACAAAATGTTTTAGTGATATCTATCAGGAGCATGGAGACCATACGACGAAGGATTTCCCATACAACATGAAGAATGGAAAAGCTTCTTGGTGTGTGATCTGTGAAGTTAAGAGTCATGCAACAACCGACTGCCACTTAAATCTAAAAAAATGACAAAACTATCAGGCAGTTTACCAAACAAACGCCATGGCTCAGAATAATGACAATTTCCTAAGGAACAATGAATAGAACGAACCGAACAATCGAAAATATGAAGGCCGTAGATACGAGCGCCGATTCGACAAACATTGTGGAGGATTTGGAGGTTGAGAACGATTCTCTAGAAATCGTGACAATCGACCACAACGATCGATCCAATGCTTTACATGCTATAAAGAAGGACAACGGTATGCGAACTGTCCATATAAAGATGGAACTGAACTAAAATTTTGTACTAGCTGTAGTGTGGGTGATCACTCATTAGAATATTTTCCAACCATACTTAACAAAATTAATAAAAAGAAGAATGTTAATGTCTTGTCTTGTGTTAAAAAATGTGATGTAGTTTGCACAAAGAATCTACACATAGTAACTAGACAAGGAACGGAAATTGGAGGTGATAATCCAAAAAGAAGCAAAATTAAAGACAAAAATGAATATCCTAATCCTACAAAGCAAAACAAAGCAAAAAAATTATATAACGATGCATCAAACATGTTTCGAGAATTTGCTAGACAAGAAGATGTCGATGACAGTCGACATAACACACTTTATGAATTATTGAACTTAATACATACAGATAAGTTGGTGGCACAATTCATTGGCCCATTATACAATATTAAGAACAAAAATGATACAGATAAACAAACTAAGAGAATATGCAGCTTAAATCAAAAGGATAAGAATGATGCTGATCCACTTGTCGATCTTGAAATTGAAGGATACCACGTTTGACAAGTCGTTCTCGACTTTGGATCCCAAGTAAACATTATGACGCAGGATACATGGGAACAGTTGGGTAGGCCTCAACTGAATGAATCAGGCACATATTTAAAGTTAGCCAACCAAGGAATGATCGAACCCATTGGGGTTTAGAGAAATGTCGATACAACGATAAGTCGAATTCGAAATCATCAACCCTAAGGAAGGTTCCAGTTCCTTCCCAGCCTTGGTAGGACGTCCATGGGGCCGAAAAATGAAGGAATCTATCTCATTGGACAAGGAAAGAATAAAACTAAAAGGGAACAGACAGAAAGTTATTTTCCCCATTTATCCTTCACAAGGCGAACCCAGGACCGAACCTATAGACAAGGAAGTCAATGTTCGACAACTCTACTAGATTCAAAATGATGAAGATTATACTGAACCTAATAGTTATGGTGAACTTCATCTTGGAAACCGGGATTTAGTTGGATATCATTCGGATGCAGAATTGTATGATTGGGAAATTGAACTATGAAACACAAGCAAGGGGTTGTTGGACTATTTAGGCTATACAAAAGAAACCAAATCGATAATTCTTTTGTGTATCGATTATTCCAAAAATATTTGAAAAGAAAATAAGGGAATACCCCTCTTTGGCACTAATAAACATAGATAATAAACGAAATCTTCAGTATAGAGAGAGAGAGTGATCAACTCTCCATATAGAACAAGTCTCTAAGAACCTAGGTGAACATGGTCGATTCCAAATCCCGGTAGAAACGTTTACATGACAAGTTTCTCGATGGTGGGACACCCATCAGTTGAGATTACAAACGTGGGCAATAGCTTCAAATTTCTTCATAGAAAGGTTTGGAGGTAAGAAGCTAACTAAACAGGCACAAATACCTGTCTTCACATAAGGACAAGATCCAGAAAACCACATAAGAACATGTGAAAAAGAATGGAGAATACTTGGTTACAAAGACAAACGTATATGGCCACACCTATTTCCCTCGACATTGGACGATCTGCCAAATAAATGGTATAAAATGGAAGAAGAATGAGGTGAAACATTCCTATGGAATGAACTTAGATAAAAATTGATTAAATAATTTATCTTTATACCAGAAGATGAAAAATTAATTGAGGCTACGAAACAAATAAAAACATTTATATAGCTGACTACTAACAAATCAACACAGAATAATGACCAACCGAATGCAGCATGCCATAACATTCAATCCAACAAAATACCACAATCGACAAGACTCCAATTGGAAAATGAACATACATATGGAAAAATATTTCAGTGGAAATCTAATCACTCGGAAACAGTCAAACCAGTTAGAACGCTATTCAATATAGAGTCGACCGACAAAGACGATACCAACCAGATGACGGCAATATATTTCCCAGTGAAATTTTTACAGTTCAAAGAAGGTAGTCGACAGATTAGTGAACGCAAGGTGCCAGAATGGATGGACACAAAAGTTAAAACCATAGAAATTGACATATCTAACGAGAACATATCGAAGATGGCAAGAATAGGTGATTATTGGAGCGAAGAGGAAATAGCAAAAATCATCGACTTATTAAAAGAATTTCAAGATGTCTTTGCTCAAGACTTAAAAGACCTAAAAAGGTTAGTAAAAGAAATGGGCGAGATGAAAATAAATGTCAAACCTAAAGCTGGGCCTATCAAGAAAAGACCCTACAAGTTGGCTCACAAGTACAAAGAAATAGTCAAAAAGGAGATCGACAATATGCTCATGACTGGAATTACTTACCCCATTGACCAGTCGGAATGGGAAATCCAAATGGTCGTCTAACCGAAAAAGAATGACCCGACAAAGCTAAGAATCTATTTTGATTTCCGAGAATTAAATAAAGTCACTCTAACAGACCCATTTCTGACCCCATACACTGACGGAATCCTAAATTAAGTCACAGGTCATGAATGTTACTAATTCATAGATGGATTTTTAGGGTATAATCAAGTACCAATAGCCAAAGAAGACCAGAAAAAGACAACATTCATCTATGAATTTGGATCATTTTCTTACAAAGTGATGCCATTTGGTCTTAAGAATGCCCCTGCAGTGTTCTCAAGAATAGTCGTCAAAACATTTCAAGAATACATTTATAAAATGATGGCAGTATACTTTGACGATTGGACGATCTATTCCATGCTGAAAGGCCACTGTAAATGGTTAAGGATTATGCTGGAACGATGCCGACAAATTCAATTGTCTCTCAATATAAGAAAATGTATTTTCTTAACAACTATATGAATCTTACTAGGGCACATTGTAGGCAAGGAAGGCATCAAAGTCGATTTTGCAAAACTAAAAATAATCCTCGACTTAAAACCACCAGTGAATCCAAAGCAAGTCAGAGTATTTCTAGGTCATACAGGATATTATAGAAAATTCATTTGATACTATTTAGATATGACATACCCACTGGAATAACTATTAAGGGAAGATAAGGATTTCGACTGGATAGAAGAATGTGATACATCTTTCAACACATTGAAAATAAAATTAGTCAAAGCACCCATTCTTAGATTCCCAAATTCGTCGATCAAATTCCATGTACATATTGATGCTTCAGGCCTAGAAATAGGTGTGATTTTAACACAACCTGGTGAAGATGGAATGGACTATCCAATTATATACATCAACAGAAAATTAAATAACGTAGAATGAAATTACTCAACAACAAAAAGGGAGGCGCTAGGGATGGTCTTTGCACTCCAAAAGTATCGACACTACCTATTGTATAACCCCTTCATATTCTACACTGACCATCAAGCACTTAAATATCTAATAAACAAGCCTCGCCACCATGGAAGAATCTACCGATCGTTGTTACTATTCCAAGAATTCGAATTTGAAGTCATTGTTCGACCAGAAAAGCTAACTGTCGGGCTCGACCATTTGTCGAGGATCGACATAGCAGAGGAAACGATAGGAGTCGAAGATGACCTACCAGATGCACACCTATTCTGAATTGAAGTTGTTCCCGCAAAATTAGAGGAAATAACATAGTTTCTAGAGAATGGCCAAACACCTGAAGGAATGAGCACCAAGAAGAAACAAATCTTAGCCATGAAAGTTGCACCATATAGTCTAATCAACGAATTTCTGTACAAAATGGGTTTGGACGAAGTACTCCGTCGATGTGTTATAGAACATGAATGAGAAGAAATTATGCATGAAGCACACTATGGACTAGCGGGAGGACATTTTCAGTTAGATACAACTGCCAAGAAAATCCAACAGTCAGGATTGTGGTGGATGACACTTTACAAGGACTGTAAGAGGTTTGTTAGCAAATGTGATCGTTGTCAACATCTAGGTCGACCCTTACCAAGAATAGAGATACCCTTGATATTAGTAAACCCAAGTCTAACATTCAAAAGTTGAGCTATCGACTTTATAGGTCCATTTCCAGTCCCAGCAAAAAGGACAGGTGCAAGGTACATCATAACAGTAGTAGAATGTGTAACTAAATGGGAAAAAGCAGAAACTGTCGAAACCTGCTCTAGTGAGGTAGCTGCTAAATTCATATATGTAAATTTAATCACTAGGTTTGGCTTCCCACAAACCCTAATCAGTGACAAAGGTTCACACTTCATCAATAAAACCATTGCAATATTAACAGAACAGTTCAAAATCAACGACTGTCGAAGCACAACCTATTATTCTCAGTTGAATGGGGCGATAGAGGCATGCAACAAAACATTAACAAGAGGACTAACAAAAATCTGCAATGCCAACAAATACGACTGGGATGAGAAAATGTTGTAGTACTATGGGCATACAGAACAACATATAAATGATCCACCTACCAAACACCTTTTCGATTAGTCTATGGACAAGGGGAAATCGTCCCCTTACACTTCCGACTACAGACACCGGTAATAGCCAAAATATTGCATATTAATGTCAAAGAAGTGAAAATGGACTGACTAATGCAACTTGCTAAGCTGGAGGAAGATAGAATTATATCCATGCAGCATCAAGAAGTTCAAAAACAACAACAAAAAGCATGGCATGACCAAAACATTAAAAATAAAAACTTGTCGGTTTAAAATCTTGCACTACTGTATAATAGTCGGGTGAAAGGAAAAGCAAAGAAACTACACATAGAGTGGATGGGACTTTATATTGTCGAAGAAATCAAAGCCAACGAATTAGTCCGACTGAGAATGTTACAGGGCACAATATTTCAGAAACTAGTAAACGGTGCCTGACTAAAGCGGTATCAAAACTAAAAAAGTTGAAAAAAATTAAAATTAAAAATTAAAAGAGAAACGGTTATCATAATTGTTAACAAAATCTATAAAAACCAGAAAAACCTAAAATCCAAAAAGAATGAAAAGAAAATCAAAATGATAGGAAATATCGACAGACGTAGTAGACCACCATTCGACAATAATTGACATGTTCACCATCAAAAAAATGCATATCTACCATATCATCAGCATCAATAAGAGGATCAAAAGGTCTAATCAACCCATCATGACTACGGTCAGAAGGAGCTCCAAAACTAGAATGCATTAAATGAGAATTCGATAGAGTGTCCTTTACCATCAAATCCACCATTAATAGCACCATCAACAAGATCATTGTCCGCTCCACCTATAAATACTACGTTAGACAAATACTTCATATCGTTTTACCAAAATCTAGAGCGACAGAATTACCAGACTTGCATGAGAAAATTAACTATGAAGAAAGTCGAACTAGAAACTGATAAAATGGCCCCCCAAAAAACTAGAGCCATGATAGCCAAAGTAAAAGAGCTGGAATCCGTTGTAATCCCACTAGTGAAACGACTGCAAAACATTAAAAACGTGAAAGTACAGGAAGTTTCATGGGCGCGTCGCTAGACAAAAATCAAAAAATGGGTGTACAAGGGTAACTCAAGAATGATAGAGGAAGGGAACAAAGTCAACGAGAGAACCATCTTGAATTACATGAATTCACCCCTCATGGCGAGTTTTGGAGGGACAAAAGAAAACATTGCCAAATTTATCATCAGCCAGTACCACAACGGGAAGCTCTACTTTGACAGTCCAGTGGAAATATCAGCCGAAACCATCTACAAAATTACTGGACTTTCAAACAAAGGCAAGCTTGTTCCTATAGGTATCAAAGAAGGGTTGGTCGAAAGACTAACAAGAACACCGATAGGGAAAAATTCAAAAGGGTTAATTATTGGACAAATTAAAGCCACTACACCCAAAGTGGTGGCCAAAATCGTAGCCACAGGCCTGACTGTCACAGGTCAAGGCTACGACTTAAAACTCAACATGCTGGAAGTTGTTGACTACATATCAGACTCAGGGAAAATATACTATTGGGATCAATACGTGGCCAACATGCTCAAATATATCTGTGAGAAGTGCCAGGAATCAGGTGCAATAATCAGATTCTCGTCACTCTTAATATGGATAGCTATGTACCTCCTATGTCTAGTTGGGTATCGAGATTTCTTAGAGCCGACCAAGTTTCATATGTGGCATTTCAAGCCTTTCTCAATGGGTGGAAATCCACAAGAACAAGAGGAAGACAAAGTATTCTTAGAACACTGGTTTCAAAATCTTAAAATACAAACAACTAGATGGAGGGTGCCTCAAAAAATCCGAAGATGTATGCCCCCTACATCACATATTCAGTTGGAACTCAACCACACTGCAGTATGGCATGCACAAGGTTCCACAGCAAAGGAAAAGCCACTCGACTATTATCCAACAGTTGTGGATATTTTTACAGAACTAGCCAGACAGACCAAAACCAAAATACCTATACCAAAGGTTGCAAAAGAGATTAACCACTCTATTGTCTAACCTTTGACCAACCAAGAGAAGGAAGAAGACTATGAATTTCACCTTCATATTAGTACCTTCACTTTGGAAGATAGCCCGACAATGGAGCAGAACCCCCTTCAAATTGAAAATGCACTGACAAAACAACAAGCCATGGTACTGATAGAACAAGACGCCATGGTCTCGACTCAACAATAGCAAGAGGAAGAAACAAATACAGAGAAACCAGAATATCTACTGACGAAGAATAAAATATGACAAATAGCTGCAAAAATTACCAAGTCTCAGAAACTCCTAGAGAGTACAACAAAAGGAAAAGGGAAGCACAAGCTTATCCTCCAAGAAATCTCAGAGGATGAAGACGAATTACATGCTAGGGCCATTAGAGGAAATTTCAACTCAAAATGGGCCTTTTAAGCCAAATTCAAATTCCATGTCATCATGTGTTATCCAATGAAATTGCTTTAAATTTCAAGTACCATATAGGTCTTAAACAATTTTTAATATAAATTTGGGGATAGGTATCATAAAAAAACTACTTTTTTTGCTCGTATTTTCGACATATCTCCTTGTGTTTTTACTCACATTTCGATCGAGAGAGCTCATTGGGTGCAGAATTAAATTCCACATCCAACGGGTACCCACTCGGCATACTTTTTACGGACTCCTCTACCCCAAAAATCAGAAATACCTAATAAAACATGATGATGACATCATCATCACATTTTTTCAAGTATTTCTTATTTTTGGGGTAGTGGGGTCCATAAAAAGTATGCCGAGTGGGTACCCGTTGGATGCAGAATTTAATTCTGCATCCAACGAGCTCTCTCAATCAAAATTTGAGTAAAAACACAAGGAGATATGTCAAAAATATGAACACAAAATGTAGTTTTTTTCTTTTCTTCGTCCAAAATTAATAAACTTTATTTTATTATTTTAACTATTATTTTATTATTTTCCATAGGAGGCCAATTTTGAGTTGAAATTTCCTATAATGAACCAACATCTTGATAGTCACTGCCAAAATAAAGTCTCTGTCAAGGAATAATTCAAACGATTTGTCGAAGAAGAGGCAAGGCAGTCTAAAGCTAAAAAGGTAAAACTTACAAACCCTCCTACAGTCGAAGCCATTGTTTTAGTTTCAAATCCCCCACCCCCATATCCAACCCAAATAATACAGAAAATTATGCTAGTGTCGACCAACATCAGTCTTGCCGACTTGTGCAAAAGTGCAATGTCGAACACACTTAAGGAGAGAGTGGACAAAGATGCTGACCTCCAACAGTTCATCAATAAGCTACCTGACATATTTCTCAAATCCCAGCAGATCACCACCACTCATAAACTCGTAGAGTCGAGATCTGCTCGATAGAGCCTCACTTCGCCAATCGCCCATGTCTCAACACCACCAAAAATTGTGGTAGTCATTCAATCGACATTTCTTAGAAATCTTGACAAGTCTTCCCAAGTTGTTGCAGCAAGGACTTCATCCTTCACCCCAACCTTCACACCAGCCAATGAACCAATCAGAGACCTATATGACGATGATCAGGGTGATGTACTAGAAATCGACCAAAGCATCAACAACCTCTCTGACTCTGTCGAATCCAATGACCCCATCGATCCACAACCAAAATTCGAAGATCCTATATCGACAGAAGGCATTCCAATCACTCTAGTGACCCCAAATCACTCACCATCTCCATCACCACCACCAACTTCAGAACCTTCGCCACACCCAGAACCACCAGCACTAGAGTTGCCTCATAATCTAGCACCACCATCCTCACCACCATTGGAAGAAAAAACAAACACAAGTCCCACCCATGAAATTCAGTAAGCTAACCTTGCCACAACAGAAGTCGAGTCGATGGAGAACCCGCTGACTGAAGAGCACCAAACACAACAGTAGTAGCCAACATCAGTACCGATAGGATCATTAGTGGTCCATCATTCAAAACATAAGAGCAAAAGAAAAGAAAAGAATAAAAAATAACAACATCAGACACAATAGACACCGACAGTTATCCACCTTCATCAACTAGGGTTGACTACTGCAGTCGACACACTAAAACTTAGAGATGGAGAACTAGCCCAGCTATTGGGACACTCACTAAGGA
The DNA here is from genome assembly GCA_001517045.1 of Pseudotsuga menziesii. Taxonomy (NCBI): domain Eukaryota; kingdom Viridiplantae; phylum Streptophyta; class Pinopsida; order Pinales; family Pinaceae; genus Pseudotsuga; species Pseudotsuga menziesii. The sequence continues at coordinate 502,302 of LPNX010821511.1, read as the reverse complement.
AGCTACAATGAGAAATAAAAACTAAAAAGAACAGATAGACAAACTTAAAGAAGAATAAGTCGAATTCTTGACCAAATGCAGGAATTTGACTCATACAGTTTTACCAAGAGCAAATGAGACTGACACTGACAGACCACTAGAGAGAGCTTACCAGCTACTACAAATTGTCATGTCGAACCTTCAGGTACAAATATAGGCCAAGGAAAAGGAACAAAAATAATAAACATCTATGTTATTAAGAAAACACTACACAACATTTTTCAGAAGCACACAAGGTACTGCAAGAACATCTGGAAGAGTCAGCTACTACAGAAGAAGTACTGTGCAGCTGGTACACCCACTATGGTCAGGTATTTTAGCAGGCTCAAGAAACCTGTGAACATATCAATAAATTAGAAAATCAGCAGGGTCTTGAAGAAGTAATGAGGAGCATAATACAAGATCATATTGTATTGGAAACATCGAAGCTAGAGAAGCTAGAGAAACAAGCTCATCTGTGGGTAAACCAAGCTCTTCCCAGCATCGACAAACTGGACACAATCTGTCCACAAATTAAAAGAATGATGGACACAGCAGATGAAAAGGCCCAGTTCATAGGAACAAACATGAATAATATTACAGATCTTTCAATTGAGGAGAAAATTTCGACCCTATCAAGCATCACAACCTTGACAATCGACATCCAAAAAGCTCTCTTCAGCTCGGCAGAATTTTAACACCAACTAGCCATTACAACAGAAGCCATAGTCGAAGTATGTGTACAAAAATGACCTTCTATTCGACTACACAGCCCATGAAGACAAAGCAAAGGAGAAGAAAACTACTCAAACAAGATATTTTGGATACCTCCCCTATTTCTTTGGGATGAAGAAACATTTTGTTCCTGGGGTAGATGTTGGAGGAGCTAGTCGGTGAGCTGACTAGACTATTTAACCGACTAATCGAAGATTAGGTTGGCCTCCAAAGGTCCTGTCGGTTGACTGAACTGACAAGCATCTATTCCTAACTATTTTGTAATCATATATAATGGGTTGTTGAGCCAGATAAGAACTTGGTTCAGTTTTGTGTATGTATGGACCCTCATGTGATTAACTAATATAATCTGTTATTCTATCATCTTTTCTTGTCTCTTGTATCTGTATAAATGTATGTTTCTATATGTGTATTATTGGTAACCTTGTGTGATCTGTGAGATTACAACAAGGAGTGAATGGTAAAAGGCCATTAGTTTTCCTTTAAATGCTTAACAAAAAAACATACTCTATTATCTAAAGCAACATATACTTTCGTTAGAATGGGATATTTTTTAAGGCAATGCCAGTATGATATTGGAGTAAATGACAAGTTTAGATTTATTTTAGGGGGGTATTTCAAAAAGTGAGTACAAACCATAGTTTTCCAACTTTAGAGGAAGAAGAAATATTCAATCTATAATTATGTAAGAACATAGTTCCATGGCTTCAAATACAAAAGAGGAACCTATCCAACATAGAACTTAGAACTTGGCATTAAAGGCATTGCAAAATTCATTTGAAATTTCAAGGCTTGTTATTGGAAGGAGCTTGTTGCTTCATATTACTTCCAAGTTACATCTCATAGGAAATATCAACAAGTTGAGGTAAAGGAAAATTTAAAAAACTTTAATCATTTAAAATAAGTGTAAGGGAAGTACATGTATATATTTAAAAAGTATTAAGGACTAAAAGGATGATTAACCATATCCAAGTAGGTGAGAGCTACCTTCTTCTTCAAAACATTCTTATTGTAAAAATATCATGTTTATGAGAGTGTATGAGCAAGGATGAATATCTAAAGTTGCAAAGAAAATATGTTTTCGAGAGAAGAAACTCTTTGTAATCAAAGGAATGTTCCAAGGAGCAACTAATGAACATTTTGCAAGTTTTTTTATAAGTGCAGTTGACTGACCCTGCTATTACAAGATTGGGAATGATAGATAACCCAAACCCCTCTAGAATAGACCCAAATACATTCACCATAGATAATGCTGCGCCACTCCACTTGGGTCTAGACATTTATGTTTACATCATGGATTATTTAACCATTTTTATCTACCAATCATAATACTTGGGTATGTTAGTTGCAAATAAAGTGTTTGACTCAAATAAACTTGTGAATTAATGAAAAACTTAATTATTAATTAAGAAATATCATCTAAAGATGAATTAACACAACATGTCAATATGTCCGAGTAGTTAAGGAGACTGACTTGAAATATGTTGGGGTTCGCTCGCTCAGGTTTAAACCTTGCTATTGACATTGAAGTGCTACTAATTTTCCCACACCACCCAAGAAGAGGACTAATGAGAAACCAGAGATATCAATTTGTAGTGGAACTACATTCCTATTATTATGCAGTATTATTCCTACATTCCTATAATTATTTGCAGTGGAACTACATTCCTATTATTCTACAGTATTATTCCTAGAATTTATTTTCTTGGAAAAGTGGCCATCTTCGAGAGGTACACAATCTTCAAAAAAATTGGTTATGTTTGAGAGGTACATGATCTTCTTAAAGATTTCAGAACTATAGATATTGAAATCCACACTTTGGTTCTTTGAATTAGTATCTTGGTCCATTGAATTATATTTTTATCTACAACCTGTAAGCAATATAAATTCAAAGATGATAATAAAGCCCCTAACTGGGCAATCTTCAAAAGTTAACCTGAGAAAACCAGAAGTGTATCAAGTGTATTTCACTCTTTGATATTTGACTTTAAAAGCTAAGATCCAAGAAAAATAGATCCCATAATAGTTGAATTAATCACAAACCACGAAAGTTACACATCTATCTAGAAAATACTAAAACTATAAATCAACAGAACCCATGAAAACTACAAGTCAGGCTAGAAAATGATATCTTTATAAAATACTTGAGAAAGGTATAAATGAAAAGTGTTTTGGGTCTTGTCGTAGTGATTATATAATGGGATTAGTTCAAAAATTTAGGTAATGTAATATCAATCAACGTATACAGATTTTGGAGCCCAAAAATGAAAACCCTACACAAACTGAGCACATCCAAAACAAACTTATAATGAAAATTGGGTTCATATTCTAAGAACATGATGGGCATAAAACTTTGTCACTGAGAAGATACCCACTATCCTGAAATATTTATAAACTTCACCAAACTTGTTGAGCAATATTTCATCTTTTGTGCTTCAAATATAAATTGGAACATTGACATCCCACTGCTGCTAATTGATAGTGCTGAGAAGGTATCGGCTTTAGATTTAAGTTTCTCTTTATCAAGTTTACATAAGAATGTAGAAATATACAATACATTGCTTTCACTTAACAAAAATCCAACTTTAGCTCAGTTTATAGAGAAGATAATTGTAGTAGGATAGAAAATCTTGATTGCAATCCTTATGTCATAGGTTCAAATCCTAAAAATTGGATCAATTTTGCAGTTTCTTAGTGTCGTTGGTTACAGTTTCCTAGTGTCGTTGGTTCAAACGAAGTCTAAAAATTGAATCTATTTTGCACTTTCTTAGTTCTTAATTCAAACTATAGTATTTTGCAGTTTCTTAGTTTTTATATCAAATTAGATTAATAGTGAACTTAATTCAAATTAGGTTACATGCGAGTAGGTTGCTTATAAATTTAAAAAAATTATATTTCGGAAAAAATTAAAATATACATAAAGCATCCAGTATTTGCATGCAGTGTTGGAATTTGACAGGGCCATTTTTCCAGTCAAATACACTCTAAATAAAACTTCTATTAATAGTCTCTACGGGGGAATTGATCTAATAATGTATTTATAAATTAAATTATAAAAAATATTAAATAATTAAAATGCCAAAAATAAATTATAAAACGATAAAACCAATTTCTAATAATATATTCCCAAAATATTATTGTAACTAAAATCGAATATTATAACTAGAATCTAATATTATAATTAGTTACTAAACCTTATATTACAAAATAAACCTAATATAAACCTAATCTAACATTTGATATTTATAACTAAAGTATGAAACATAATATATATTATAAATTTTAAAGCTTTGAACTTTTAAAATCTAAACTAATTTTAAATGGACTATGGGTAAATTAAAAATAAAATAAAATTTAAATAATTCTTATTTTATAATATGTGCTAAAACTGTAGGAAAATTTACCGTATTTGTATTATGCCGAATATTCGATGATTTTTGAACTCCCTTCAAATTTCCATACTGGAAAGTTCAATACGACCGAATTATGGTACTATGCTCTTAGAAAAGGGAAGAACTCTTCCCATACAATTTTAACTACATTAAAACATAGAATAAACTAAAAGCTATGGAAACAATTGAATGATGTAAGCATCCACGAAATCGGTGAATGATAGCCACATCGTTCCAACAGGAGTATCATAACTTAGAATCACATATGGAAAATGTCAACAATGGAAAGCCACCAACCGCACCACTACTCTTTCCCATTCAACGCTGAAAAATCGACTCAATATCTAACACCTTCATTGCCAATAATTGCACAATCATTACTATCAAATCGTGTTGTAGAATAATGGCATAATTGAGGAAAGGGAGCTCTTCTGGAATATGAGAATCCACAGGATGTTATGCTGAGTAATTCTTGGGGTATTGAATAAAAAAATATGATTGTTTTCCTCTTTGACCTCCAATCTGGACGCCTCATAGAAAAGCTTGAGTACTCTTTTCATTATTTTTGCTTCATGAACCGATGCATGTCCCATTAACATGGTGTCATCCACAAATTGTTAATGAGACTGTGTCAAGACATTTGGGTGGAGCGCTAACCCCTGAAGGCTATGATTTTGGATCATGGCTTTGATGGTTCTTCTAAGTGCCTTCGCTAGGAGGATGAAGAGGAAGGGAGATAGTGGGCCCCACTTCCTTATACCCCTATAGGGATTGAAAGGATTCGAGGGTATTCCATTGACCAGAACCGATAAAAAGGCTGATGAAATCAGGTTGTGGATCCAAATAACCACCTCCCTGCTAAAACTGAAAATGAGCATCATCTCCCTCATATATTTCTATCTTAATTTATCAAAAGCCTTGGCCAGGTCAATTTTCAGCATCATGCCTTGCTTCTTGGGTAACCGAATGAGAATGACAATCCTCATGAACTAGACAAATTCCATCTAATATCTAACGACCTTCCACAAACCCAGATTGTTCAATGGAAATGAGGTTTGGAAGGAGAGGTTTTAGTTTATTGTCTATGACCTTCGAAATAATCTTATAAATGTCATTTCAAAGAGAGATAGGTCTAAACTTACTTGGGGTATTTGCACCTTCACTCTTGGGGATCAAAGATAGGAAAGTCACATTTAAAGCACCAAAGACTCGTCCTGAGATTCCTCCACAATGGTGGAAAAAGTACACTGTGAAACCATTCGTCCTTGGATCCTTTCCATACTCCATATAATTAACCACCTACTCCACCTCTGCAAGGGTGATCACTCTCATAAGGATCTCATTTTGGTCTTGTGAAATGAATTGTGGGATATGGTGAGTAATCTGTTGGATTCCCCTGGTTTTGTCAAGAATCGATTCCTTCATAAGCTCATTGTAGTAGCGGACCAATTCTCCTTTGATATCTTTTCTCTCTTCTAGCCACTGTCCATTCCTTTATTTTAGGTAAGCAATCATATTCCGTTGTCGATGCTGAATGGTCGATCGGTGGAAAAAGGCAGTCACGGCACAAAAAGGATTCAGATTCTCATCAAGATAGAGAGATCAATCCAGATCGCATATCTCAAATCAAACATAAACACAAACCAAGAACAAAATATGATGTTAGCAAATTCAGCTTTGAGGAAAAAGATTCCCTTAAGGGGAAGGCAATGTTACGGAAATAATTACTAATAAATAATAATGAATAAATAACTAAATAATCACAAGATACATAAAGTTACGCAAAGTCATCTTCCAAGCATATAAAACTAGGCCATTTTCTCCATTGTATCATATCATTTGTTATCAATTTATTATTTATTCATATTTATCTTTTGACAATGCATTCACATCCGTTTTGACTGGATTTAGTCACATCAGCCTCCCTTAGCCCTAATTTTCCTAATGTTTTTTCCTCAACCCTCAAATCCACATCAAATCAATATGTCGTCCCTTTCAACTGAATTTCCTCCAAACGTGCTTCTAGTCCATGTTTCTCCTCGAAAATATTTTTGAATACTTCCATATTCTAGATTTAGAGCTTGTCCTTGATACTTTTTAGTTTCTACTAAAAGAAGTACATAAAAGAGCCAATGATACCCTCCTCACTCCATCATTTCTCTACAATCATTATGAAATCAGGATAAATAACCATTTTACATCACAATTAATTAATTAATGCAACTTTTGCCTATTAGTAGGATTTATGTGTTATCATTTATAACATGATTCCAAAACATTGGAATAATTGATTATATATTGGATTATGTATTGGTAAATTAATAATAGAACACTGGGTTAGATATTAGTTCAACAATAATTGCAAATTAATCTAGGGTGGTAGGTGCAAGGGGTGGTGAGGGGTGACTTCTGCTTTGGTCCCAGAAGAAATATAGTAAAGAGCCATGCTTGTGGGTTAGGATTTGACACAAGTAATCAGGAAAATCATTATACTTTGTTCTTGGGCATGAAGCAATCTCTTGGCTTAGGTTTTCATTCTCTAGTTATGGTTGGATAATCGCTTCTCATTCTGTCTCAAACAAGGCATTGTTAAGACATAATGGGTCAAACTGTTGGAATAATTCACAATCATATCATTGGGCTTCTCTCTCAATTTCAATCTCTTTAGTTCTTCCATGTTTAAAGAGAGCATAATTTGCTTGTAGATGATTTATCTAACCAAGCCTGTCATCTTCCTCGATAAGGTTTAATTCAAAATGTGGTCAAATCCAACATTGTTGGATGCCTTAGTGCTTGTACCTTGGTATTATTCATGATAATACCTCTCTTCAAACCTCAAATTTTCCAACAGGAGGTCATTATAAGAGTAATCATGCATGTTGACATGTGGAGGCTGCAAGGTCTCTTGGATGTCGATGTTTCTAGATTCTTGAAGAGTCACAGAACAACTCATTCACACATGCAGAGGTAAGGAAAATTTAATTCTTCATTTTGTTAGCAGCATTGAGAGGGGACTTTAAAGGAAGATTTGGCACTCAGTGTGTTGTGGTGGGAATTATTTCCCTATTTGGTGCTCCGAAGGTTTCAATATGTGGGAGGACTTTATTTCTGTAATGGTGTTTAGGAATATTGAAAACTCTTATGCCTTCTCCTTTACTCAAGGAGATAGGAATTTTGGATTTGAGATTGTCTCCAGGCTGGGATCCTTTTTTTAGGCAATTTCATGTCCATTTTGCAGGGACTCTGTGCTTTCCCTTGTATGCCAAGTTTGAGATTCCCGATCTTGGGTGGCTTTTACTGGTATTATTGGTTGGGGGAGTTTTTTTTCTACTAACAACCATTTTAATTCCCCCCTAGAGTTTGAATGTGATATTCTGCCTATTGGTTGGGATATTAGTGATTGTTCTCTTTAGGACTAAATTTAGACTAGATTGGATATCTTGCTTACTTTAGAGGTAGATATAATTTGAACTGTCAATGTTACATCATTAGTGGTAGGTTCTATACTGGTATTGAAAGGATTGAGAGGAATTGTGGTGTTACTATGATAATGGATATTGAAAAAAGGATTGAGAACCTTGCTCAACTAGTGAATGTTTCCCACACCAATATTCAATATTTTCGTCAACATTTGAGGTGGACGAGAGAGAAAATGGAGGGTCGGATAGATGCAATACACCAGTTGATTTCTCATGGATTGATGTTGGATGGGAGTTTAGATGAAATAGAACATACCGCTCGTCAAATTACTTCTAGTCTAGATGTTCGTCTCGTTTGTATTGAAGGGTATGTTAGTTCTTGTGATGAACACTTGAAAGAAATTTTTAAGGTTGTCAAGAATAATGAAGACCTTATAGTTGGGAAGCATTCTAAGAATGGTGAAAACTCATTCGATAAAAATCTTGATGGTAGATCTTTTTTTGTTGTCGGTACATATTATTTCTAGCTCAGAGGAGCGAGATGGGACTGATGGCTTGCAAGAAAATCAATATGCAAATAGCGATAAATATGATGATGAAATCAAGGATACTCAAAATGATGATGCTTCTTAGGATTATTTTGCTGAGGGAAATATGATGAGGGTTCAAAATATGATAATGCTAGTCGAGGTGAAGATGCCATAGCTGATACTACAAATTTTATACATGGAAACGTTATATTTGGTTTTATTTATGTCTTCAATAACATTGTACTCCATAGGTTGTGTGGTTGCAATATTAGCAGAAGTATTACTGGATTGGGAAGGAATTTAAGAAGATTTGGATTAAGGATCGATAACATTACCTTGATTTTTATAGGAGATTTTACATTTATGAATGTTGGAGTTGGTTTGAAAAAAATAATAGCATTAGGCACAAGTTCCTTACTTTTGAAAACTAGAATTATTGGGGACATGTTGGGTGGCCTTTGAATATCCTACTGATACCTCTCTTACTGCCTCTTTATCAAAATTTGTTGCCCAATCCCAAAGTAACATGGTAGCTTCTCTAGTTGTGTCCCCTTCGATAATACCGTGAATAACTCTAAGAGGATAAAGATGTTCTATGTGATGTTCAATATAAATATAACCATTTTTGTAAAAAAAAATTGCGAATTAATCAATTATTCGGTAAATCACAACTATTTTACTTCATAATTAATCAATGGATACAACTTTTGTTTATTCATAGGATTAATGTTTTGGTATTTACAACATGCAACTTGGAACAGTGGCCCCTTGACAATTATAATGGAAAATATATTGGATTATATGTGGTTAAGTTAATAATACAACAATCAATTAGATATTTGTTTTTGGCAAATGACTATTTTACTTCATAATCAATTAATGAATGTAACTTTTGTCTATTTGTAGGATTTATGTGTTATTATTTACAACACAATTACAAATTTTAATAGTTCATACCTAGACGATTATATGGAAAGCATATTGGATTATGTATTGTTAAGTCAATATTAGAACAACGAATTTGATATTAGTTTTGTAACAATTCTTGATTCTATGATCTATTAATTTATGTCTTTAGATGGAGATTTGTATTATGATATAATATCCCTCCAATTTAAAATCTATGGAGTGGGAAATGAAATATGATTAATAGTATTGTTATGATGCATTGATTTCAATGATATTATATTTTGTGTGTTAGAATTGAAACCCTAATTTGATTCGATATAGTTATCCAAGAACATAAAATCACCACAATTAAATAGTCGAGACCTAATCTAATTCATTACCATAGTTAGTTGAGTAGATAAAACCACCACTGTCATATAATCAAAACTTTGATTTGATTTAGTTACCATTTTGACTATATATTGGCATCTAATATTATAATGTGGTAATTTGGTGGTCAAATTTTATACATGAAATATTTTACTTGAAGTAATTGTAATATCCTGAAGGTAATCCCCATACATTGGTTTATTTGTTTATTTTACTTTATTGAGTTAGCACTCAGTGCAAGGACCATGGACACCTTATGAGATGGTTTTAATTTCAATTGCAATATTTAGTATTATCATTTATTATTTTATTAAAATTAATAATGGCACAACATGAAAAAAAACATTGTTGGGGGGTCTTGGAATGTCTTGTGAGATGGAGTTGGGGTTAGGATTTGCATCCCCCCTAACATTACTCTTGCCTACCTAATTTATTTAATTCTGGACTATGGGGGACCAAAAACCCATAATTGGTGACATACATACATTTGCATGTAGAATCTGCACCGTAGGTGAGAATGGTCCTCATATAATCAACAATGAGGCCCACTTCCACTTCACACACTAACTATGTTCCTATTAGACTAAGTTTGGTTAAGGCATGCACCGAATTTCGAGTCAATTAGGTTAATTTGAGTTTAAATCAGTCAGATTGAGTCATTGTTAGTTAATTCCATTTAAATTGAGCTAGATGGAGTTAATGCCAATTAATTTCAGTTAGTATTGAGTTAATTTTGGTTAAATTGAGTTAAGTTGAGTTACTATTAGTAAATTTTAGTTAATGTTGAGTTTAACTGAGTTACAATCAGTTAACCTGAGTTGGTTTAAGTTTAACTGAGTTACAATGAATTAATCTAAGTTAGTTTGAGTTTAACTAAGTTATATTCAGCTAATTTGAGTTAGTTTGATTTTAACTAAGTTACAGGAAGTTAATTTGAGTCAGTCTACAGTTACACTACTAAAACTAGTGTAACTGACATCCAGTTGGATAATTGGAGTTGGCTTTAGTTGATTAATCTATTTTTCCAGGTTAAAGTCAGTAATCTTTAGTTAATAAGATGAATTCAAGTTATCTTGAGTTCATGGGAGTGATCAAGGGAAAAATTGGGTTAGTCCTTGTGAAATTATGTTGTCTCCTGTGCATGGGAGTAATTTATGGGTGATTAAGAGTCAACTAAGGGGATTTTTGGAGCTAAATTGATGAATTTGAATTAGACATGCATGGGAAGTGTCTCTGTCAATGTTATAGTGTCAATATCAGTGAATTCAATTTCCTCAATGAAAACTTGACTGAGTCAATCGCCGGGGGTTAGAAAGCCCCGGTGTTTGGGAGTCCTTCCTTAGTAAACTAGACTCAGAATCTTGGAGGCAATTCAAGTTGGAAAAAGGGATTCAAATTTATCCAGAGAATTGTTCACTCAGTGTTGTGCAGGTTTAGGACCACATCAGCACTGGGATTTGAGAAAAATAGTGAATTCCAAAGTGAATTTTGGTTGAACTTGCACATTTTTGGTGGTGATTCTGCTAATTTGATACAGGATATTAACACTTTGTATGTTGCTGGATACTCGAGAGGGATCTGAAAGATTCCATGGTTATTCGTTTTTGTGTCAAGAAAATTCCCTTATATGGGTTCTCTTTGTGTTCTCTATAGATTTTTATTTGTTTGTGAATTTGAACGCTCCATTGGGATTTCGAATTGGTAATTGGCCTAAGAGTCGGAAAACTGGCTTGAGGGTCGGAAGATTTGAATTCGTAATTAGCCTAAGCATTAGAAAAATGACCTAAGGGTAAGAATATTTAATTTGATAACCGGCCTAAGGGTCATAAATTTGTCCTGAGGGTTGGAAGATTTGAATTGATAATTGGATTAAGGGTGAGAAATTTGGCCCGAGGACCGAAAGATTCAAATTGGTAACTGGCCTAAGGTTCGGAAATTTGTCCTGGGGGTCAAAATATTCAAACTGATAATTGGCCTAAGGGTCATAAATTTGTCTTGAGGTTTGGAATTTTCAAATTGGTAATTGGCCTAAGGGTCGGAAATTTGGCCTGAGGGTCAGAAGATTCGAATTGGTAATTTTTCCTAAGGGTCAGAAATTTATCCTAAGGGTCAGAAGAGTTGATTTAATAATTCACCCATCAGGAGAGGGGGATCCAAATTAATATAATTTATAAGAGAGCATCTCCAATAGAATTATAGGACCTCAGCTCGGGGATCTTTCGACGAGAAGACATACGTTAGGAAAGGTCACATGCTAGGAGGAATGTTGTCTTATTGTCGCTCGTCACACACTATTAAGAAAAGTACCTAATACTTTAATTTATTTGCTTAAATATTATGATTAGTATGCATATTGTGTGTGCTTGATAAAGTTTAATTTGAAGCAATTTGTTAACCTGGGATTACTAGTTTATGAGAAAATTTGTACTAGTTATTGTACCATATTTTTGTACTTGAGAATCTATTAATGAAATATGATTTAGAATCGGTTTAATGGCTGATCATATATTTAATTATTTGTATTCATTCTCAGAGTATAAATCTAGTTTGAATGGAAAAGAATTGGTTAGAAATTGTGATGATGTGTGTTCCTACTAGTAGCACATTTATTGGGATTTGTTGAGGATAGCTTGCACTATAATTTAATTATGTTTTTATCAGTTGTTCAAAGATCATATCAACTGTAATGTGTCTGAACATAACATCCCAATACCATGTCATGCATCATTGAAACTTAGTTGCTTAAGAGTTCCAGAATGGTGTAGAAACTAGTTACATTTTTTGTAGGAATTTTTTCTAATCATTGAATGAGAAAGAATTGGTAAACCATGAATTTTTTATGCATGCTTCCACATCTTAATGACATTTAATATTTGTTTGTGTTAAAACTATGCATCCTAGCTAGTGACTAGGTACTTTAATTTACTAGTTAAGAGTCTGATCATGACTAGTTTCATGAAGAAACTAAATCTATGATAAACTAATAATATATAATTTTGTGAAATTATCCATTGTGCTAAACATAAAATCAGCCTTGTTTATCTCAAAAGAGATCCCCTGTACCCTTCCTTACCAACTGACCTAGGTTGGGTATGTTACAAGCGGTATTGGAGCTCTAGGTTACAACACTAGGGCTATTTGGAGCTTCTATGCAATTGTTAATATGTATTTTAAGAAATTTATTATGTTTTATATAATGTTAAAAGAGATTAGTGATGTCCTGACCATGTTGTTATATCCAACACATCACATTCCCAATACTTGTTAAAGATAGTGTGAGCCCTAAACTAGCCTCTAGTACTGACTATTAAAGTCTTATAAGCTATTAACTAGACCATTCATGATAGTAAAAGAAAGTATTGTATAAATATTATATATGTACACTCTAAATTTATTACACATGAGGATGCATGCGTTAGATATATTGTGATCCTTACTTTCCTTGAATTACTTATTTTAAATTATGACAACTGTAAGGATAAAGGGGATATAACTGTATTGATGTATAGTTTAAAAACTATTGAAATTAAAATCATGATGTAATAACGAACCTATGTACATTAATTTTAGTCAAATTGAAATAACAAAACTCTACAGAAACATCAATTAAATCAAGATGAGTTAAAGGTTGACACTTTATAATAACTAAACCCAAAAAGTCTTAAGTTTAACAAATAATGACTTTAACTAAAAGAAAAAGAGAAGTTAACTTAAAAATGTAGTTCAATTATGTTCAACTTAAATCTAAGTCGTAAGCTTAATAAAATAATGAATATGACTAAAAGTTGTAGTTTACTTAAACATTGAATTTAAGATAAAGTTTAAATTAGTTAAATGATGAATTTAACTATAAGTTTAATCCTAGTAAATATCGCTAAAAGGTGTAGTTTAGTTAAGCACTAACTTAAGCTAAAGTTTTAATGTAACTGGATATTGAAATTAGATTAAAGATTTGTTTGATTAATTATTAAAGTGAATGTATGGGATGGTTCTTATTAAATAGGAACAATTTTATTGATTAGTTTATAAAATTATATACATTTTAGGATTTGAATTAACCTAAGGGGTCGTTGATAGAGGTTTAATGGATTGATTGGGATAGGGCCTAGCTAATATGATTGGTAGGGGGTTATTTTTCAAAATTTTAATATTATATATCGAATAATATATATTAGAAGTTGATGGCAACACACATACACCTATATAATTATTTAACTAGCACATCCACATAGTTTGTGGTTGGATCATGCCAATAGGGATCAAATGGTTGAGAGATAGTTATGAAATGGAAGACAATTTGGAAATATTTTTTTATTCCTCATATTCTTCTAGTTAAACGGGTTCAACTGTGAGTTATCCATGTGTAGCTACATGTTATCACCAACATTCTTCATATTATCCATTTATCAACGATCAGTTATTTTTTATATTCTTTTTATTTTTATCTCACATTCTTCTATTTATTTTCCATGAACTGTTGGTTATCCATTCATTATCTATGATTTATCCATGCATCGCTACCAGTTATCCATTCATCAGCTAGCTCCCAATTATTTTTTATATTCCTTTTTTTATAATTGTTTATTTCAGTTTTTGAATGACTGCCATAGAATCAATTTGGACAGTACACTTGTCTCATCCTTGTCTGTAGATGAAAAATCATAGGTTGTATTCCACCCCAAATATCAAATAAAAACGTCTATTGCCATAACGA
>LPNX010821511.1:471821-487041 GCA_001517045.1 Pseudotsuga menziesii | reverse complement strand
ATATCGATAATGTATGTATATACAGAATGTGTGTATGACATATGAGTTATAGTGTGTGTATGGAAGTATGCATGTTTGTATATAATATATATTTAATTATATTCCATGATTATTAGCATTACACATATGCGATATCGTGTATATACTATATGTATATAGGATATACCTAGAATATGTGTTATAGCATGTGTATCGATGTAGGTAGTTGGTAAATAATGTAATGTGCAGTTTATTATATGCAACGATAATTAGTATTCCATGGATGTGTTAGCATGTAAATACTATATGTATAAGGGTGCACGCAAGAGACATAGTAAGCACATAAGATATATGTATTGAAATCCTATAGTATCGTAAATGTCGTAAATATTCGAAAGCATATATTGGTATATATGTAGTATGTGTGTATTGTAAGGTACTTAAAATTGATGGTGTAAGAATATGTAACCAGAGTGTCGAGTTATGGGTATATAAGAGTGATATATACATAGAAGTACCTACGTGTATATATGTATGATTACGTTATATGTATGGTATGAGTGTGGTATGACTAGGTGATTATCTTATAGAAGAATATTAGGTAGATGTAACATGCTAAATGCCATTCTAAGATTTGGTAGAATGCGCTTAAATTAAACACTAGATCCTCTAGAACTCATAAAATAATGTGTAACTGTAGTTGATTTCTTAATTGTATTAAGAGGAGATAACTAGGACTTCAGTCATGAAGATCTGATATTCCATTGTCGATTAGTAATATTGTCAATCCAAGTAGAAATTCACATTTTAATTTAATCTACGAGCTTCAACATTTAAATCCTCACCTTATAATGTTTAGTATAATAAATTTCACGATTAAAAATAAAATATATGTACGTATTAAACTACAATATGGGTGCACGAACATGTTATTTTGAACTCTAGATAACGTAGGTAAAGAAAATTGACTTCACATAATGAGTAGTCCAAGAGGAAAAATTATGGACATTATGACTTCTACTAACTTTAAAATATTGTATTAAATATTTAATGAAAGGGTAACCTATATAAGTAACAAATAACCTATCAAAATTATAAAAAGTGATAGTTATTGAATATCAACTACAATAATTATGGAGAATGATTTGAACCTAATAAATATTGGTGTATAATTGTTTCTCAACAATATAAACAAGAAGGATATTACTTAACTCCATTAACTATGATATCACTATAAATAAGAATATTATTATAGTATTCCCATTTTTTTAAGAAATAAAGATAGTTAGGATCAAAGGCTTAACCTATGGAAGAAAGAAGAAAACACATTCATGGGATGTCATACTTAAAATAGGCATATTTTTTATGTGCTTTACTTGTCTTATAATAATTCAGATAAATAACTCTAGCAAATTTGATGAATTTGTTGAAAATATTGTAACTTTGAAGAATATTCTAGATGTTTTTTACTGATGTAACCCAAGGGAGATGTCTTATTCCTCCGTCGGGATGTTACTATTGTATTTGTTCATCATATATTCATGAGGTACAACCTCCATTGTAAGTCAGGTCAATAATACCCTCTTGAATATATTATAATAATGTTTTGTATGTTCCTAGGTGAAGTCGACCTAGTAAGTTTGTTGGGGTCGACTTATTAGGGTAAAATTCAAGTGACAAAAAGAGTATAAATAGAGGAGTTGCATTCCTCATTTGAAGAGACACTCACTTGTGTATATCACATAGGAGAGAGGGAGGCATATCATCAAGGAGAAGGAGTGTCTGCTTTGGGGTTTTATATTATACATATATATAGAGGAAGTTTTGTTGGGTTTTCTTCCCATTTAGGGTTTCATAGGATAAATATGTGTCTATCTTGTGATTGTGTTTCTTTCAGTGATTCTGCATATGCTATTGATTTGAAATTGGATTAAACACTAATGATATCTATATAATTATATGAAATATTAACATGGTATCAAAGTTAGCCTGAATATAACAACTTTTACCAGGTGAAACTCTCTCTCTTCTCCCTTCGACAAGAAATTAGGGTTTCTGTCAAAATTGGAATTTTGGAAATCTGATTGCATATAAAGTTGAACCTCCCTAGAGAACATCTATTGAGGCCTCTATTGAATTTTTTGAGTGAGTGGATCTCCTAGAAAGCCAAACCCTAGTTTTTCCTTGAACCAAAAAACTAGAACAAAAAATTTACAGAAACTAAAATCTCGCAAGAAAGTTTTGAAGGATGAATATTTGGAATCTCCAAAAACCAAGTGGACCAACCAACTTACCTTAGTTAGGCACATCTCCTGGTAAGTTCAGTATTTCATTTTGATAAATTTCATTTTTTAGTGACCTCCCGGATAAGATGGCCCTAAACACTAAGATTGAGGGCAAGCTAGAAGGCATAGAAAACTTCCGAGCATGGAAGTATTGGATTTGTTTAATTCTGAGAGAGAATGATCTTGAGAAATATATCAAAGAATAAGTTACAGAACTAGAATAATACGAAGCTAAGGAAAAGCACCAGAATGACCTAATTAAGGCAATGAGGATCATTGTTGATTATATCAAGGATCACTTGATCCCTCAAGTGTCATCCAAACAGAAACCAAAAAAAATGTATGATTCCCTTTCCATAATGTATGAAGGAAAGAACATCAACATAAGGATGAATTTGAGAGCTCAATTGAAGAGTACCAAGATGAGTAAAGGAGAATCCATTCAAGACTACTTCACAAGGGCCTCCTAGTTCAAGGAGCAGCTATAATCCATTGGAGACTCCCTTGATGAAGATGAAATAGTTATGAATGTTCTCAATGGTCTCACTATACCATGGGATTCATTCATACAGACTATGTGTTTCAGGAAAGAAAGTATGAAGTTTGACATTTGTATGGGAAGATTGCATCCAAGAAGAAGCCAAAGTAGCTAACATAGAAGTTATACTCAAAGAATATGAACAAGCCTTACCCACCCATACTAGAAGAGGAATAAGACAATAAATATTGAATAAGGAAAGTCACACGGAGTATCAACCTCCCAAGATGTTTCAAAAGAAAAGAGAAAACGATCAAAAGAAAGACTACTCCCAATATCAATGCTATAACTATCATATGATAGGACACCTTGCCAGAGAGTGTCCATTGAATAAGAAGAACAAGAAAAGACATCATGCACATATAGTTGAAGATAAGGATCACATGAGGATGAAGAAGAAGAAGAAAGACCTCAAAAGAACCAAGCAAAAGAAGAAGATGTAGAAGAAGATGTGTTATTCTCTGCACTCTCTAGGTCTGCAATACCTGGAGAAGATACATGGCTTATTGATAGTTGTGCCTCAAAACACATGACAGGACATAAGAAAACTTCATCAAGACTTGAAGAAAATAACTCTCCTCATAAGTGTCATTAGGATATGACTATCAATATCCCATCAAAGGTATTGGTGAAGAAAGATACAAGTTTGACTCTGGAACTCCCATGAAGACAAAGGAAGTATTATATGTACCAGGTTTGAAGAAGAACTTACTTTCCATCTCAACATTAGATAATAAAGGATATAGAGTTGCTTTTATAGATGGGAAATTACTCATGTGGACTAAAGGAAAATAAATTGAAGATGCAGTACTCATTGGTGAAGAAGAAGGAGGATTATATAAACTCAATGGACGTTTAGCCTTTGTCCATGATAGCACTAGCTCAAGTGAACTATGGCATAGAAGGACTACTCACATCAAATACAAAGTATTAAACTATGTAAGCAAAGTAGTAACTGGTTTACCATATTTACAGATCGATCATGAAGGAAATTGCAAAGGATGTGCAAGAGGAAAGAATATCAAGAATTCATTTCTGAAAAGTGAGACAAAGACTAAAGGTACAAAAGAATAAATAAGAAAGACTTCGAAAGAAACAAGCAAAAGAAGAAGATGTAGAAGAATATGTACTATTATTTGCACTCTCTGGGTCTATAATACATGGAGAAGATACATGGATTATTGATAGTGGTGCCTCAAAGCACATGACAAGACATAAGAAAACTCTGTCAATACTTGAAGAAAATAACTCTCCTCAGAAAGTGTCATTGGGAGATGACTATCAATATCCCATCAAAGGTATTGGTGAAGCAAGCTACAAGCTTGACTCTGGAACTCCCATGAAGATGAAGGAAGTACTATATGTACCAGGATTGAAGAAGAACTTACTTTCCATCTCACCATTAGATAAGAAAGGATATAGAGTTTCTTTTATAGATGGACAAGTACTTATGTGGGACAAAGGAAAATCAAATGAAGATTTAGTTGTCATTGGTGAAGAAGAAGGATGATTATATAAAATCAAGGGACATTCAACCTTTGTCCATGAGATCACTAGCTCAAGTGAACTATGGCATAGAAGGTTTGCTCACATCAACTACAAAGCACTACCCTATGTGAGCAAAGTAGTAACTAGTTTACTAAATTTGAAGATCGATCATGAAGGCACTTGCAAAGGATGTGCAAGAGGAAAGAATATAAAGAATCCATTTCCGAAAAGTGAGACAAAGACTAAAGGTACATTGGAATTAATTCATTCTGATTTATGTGATCTAATTCCATCCATATATTTAAGTGGATATGAATATTATGTTAAATTTATTAATGACTATTCAAGAAAGACATGGATATAATTCTTGAAAACAAATAATGAAGTATTCAAGAAATTCAAGGAATTCAAAGCCTTGATAGATAATCATTCAGAAAGAAGAATCAACACACTCAGAACTAATAATGGTGGAGAATATACTTCAAAATAATTTGTATCCTTTTGTAAAGAAGCTGGAATCAAGAGGGAACTAACCACTCCCTACAATCCCCAACAGAATGGTGTTGCAAAAATAAAGAATAGGACCATTATGGAAGTAGTGAAGACAATGATACATGATCAAGATCTTCCTATGCATATATGGGTTGAAGCAGCAAGAACAATTTATGTGCATAATAGATTATCCCACAGTGCGCTTGGATTCAAGACTCCAGAAGAAATGTACACAAGAAAGAACCCTGAAGTGAGCCATCTCAAGATATTTGGTTGTCTAGTATATGTTCACATTCCAAAAGAAAAGAGAACCAAGTTGGACCCTTATGGAAAAAAAAGAATATTTGTTGGATACCATGAAGACTCCAAATCCTTTAGGATATACATTTCAGGATTCCATCACACATATATTAGTATGGATGTAACATTTGATGAATAAAAAACTCTTAATAAATCTAGAAAGTGTCAGCATGAAGAAGTACATGAAGATGATGTACCTCCCATAAAAGTATAAGTTGCACCCTCTCCTGAAATAGAAGCATCAGAATATCATGATATGCTAGAACCTCAGGAACCCCCTACTATGGACATATCATGAAAGAGAAAACTTGCTTGGGTAAGAGAAATCATACAAGAAGAAGGAACATATGGAGCTCTAGAAGGCTCCACAAGAACAAGCAAGAGATTAAATCCATTCTCTAGTTATGTAGCCTTGATGTGTGATATTGTAGATCAAGAACCTACCAGTAATGAGGAAGTCATACAAAAGAAAGAATGGGTATAAGAAATGAAAGAAGAATACCAGTCAATAATGAAGAATGATGTTTGGTATATAGTACCCAAACCATAAAATAAGGGTTTGGTATATTCCAAGTGGATCTACAAGATAAAACGTGTAGCTGATGGAAGTATTGAAAAATACAAGGCAAGATTTGTGTCCAGAGGATTCTCTCAGAAAGAGCGGATTGATTATGAAGTAATATTTTCTCCAGTAGAAAAGTACACTTCCATTAGAACCATCATGGAACTTGTATCCATGATGAAGTGGAATCTACACCAAATGGATTTAAATACATCCTTCCTGAATGGTGTGCTTGAGGAATAAGTATACATCGAACAACCATAAGGATTTGAAGTCGAAGACAGAGGGACTTACATATGTAAGTTGAAGATGGATCTGTATGGAATGAAGCAAGCTCCTAGATCTTGGTATGGAAGAATATATAACTTCTTGACAATCTTGGGCTTTACCAAGAGTAAAGATGACCCTAACCTTTACCTTAAGGTTATGGATGATGAACCTATCATACTATTACTATATGTGGATAAATTATTCCTGACAGAAAATGAGAAACATATTGCAAATTGCAAGAAGAATATTCCTGAAGAATTCAAGATGAAAGATATTGGATTGATGCACTATTTTCTCAGCCTGGAAGTGTGGCAACGCTCATAAGGAATCTTTCCGAACCAGTGAATGTATGTAGTGGAAATATTAAAAATATTTGATATGTTGGATTGTAAATCTATGGACACACCCATGGATACCAACCTAAAGCAATTATTTGATGAATCATAAGAGTTAGTAGATGTGACTCAATATAGACAGATTATTGGGTTGTTGATGTATTTGATGAATACTAGGCTAGATATATGCTTTGTTGGGGACACTCTGAGTCAGTATCTAGTTAAACCTAGACGTGTTCACCTGATAGTTGCAAAGCATGTGATGAGGTCCCTAAAGGGCACGATAGACTTTGGATTATACCATGATAGATATCATGACTACAAATTGGATGGATATATGGATTCAGATTGGTCAGGAAGTGCCATAGACAGAAAGAGCACCTTATGTGGATGTTATTGTCTAATATCCCCCATGATCTCATGGTTTAGCAAGAAACAATCCATTGTTTCTCTCAGCACGGTTGAAGCATAGTACATAATAACCTATTTTGCTAGTTGTGAATCCATATGGATTTGGAAGTAGATGTCATCTCTATTTGACTTGGAGTTGGAAACCACAGTGATTCTATGTGACAACCAAAGTTGTATAAAGATGACATAGAATCCTATGTTCCATGATAAATCAAAGCACATAGAAATTCAATATTTTTACATAAGGGATATGGTACAGAAGGGACCTATAAAATTCCAGTATGTGAGTACTGATGAGAAAGTTGATGATGTATTGACCAAGCCTCTGTCTCGAGTAAATTTTGAATACTTCTGTGAAAATATTAGTGTATTCTGAAAAGACCTTCCTCGTAAGGTGGAACAATAATGATGATAGAAATTCCCATAGGTAGGAACAATGATGATGATGATAGACATTCCCATAGGTAGGAACAATGATGATGATGAAAGAGACTTTCCTTGCAAGGAGGAACGATGATGTTATGGACCTGTTGATGCATGGAAAATACCAGGTACCGACAGTAGGGATTCTTTGTAGTAACTATTTCCAATTAGATTGTTTAGCATTTGGTATGGGGAATCCATCTGGTTAGTATCCCAACTATCGTAGAATTAAAGGAGTGTTTAAATATATTTTACCGGTTGCAGCCTGGTCCACTGTTTATGTAATTTTATGTTTTATGAATTATATTCAAGTGCCTAAACTAAATGAAAGTGATAGTGGGTAAGAACCTCAATTGAGATGTGCAGGTATTCCCTACATCTTACCGCTCCTGCCCCACATTCACTCTACGAAAGAAAATAACAACTAATCTAGAACTATTCTAAACTATCCTTGGGAGCAAGATTAATACTAATATGAGTAATGTACTGCATCGTTTGCACATAGAATTTTATAGATAGATGACAAATTCTGAATACATAAATACAATAGAGAAAAAACACAAAGATAGCTCTGTGAAGTTAAAGCATTCATCACTCATTGATTGCATCAGATTCATAACATAAAATGAAATCATTCATAACACAAAATGAAATCATTCATAACACAGAAATAGTTCAACTCATTTAGAATGATCTTACAAATTGTACAACATGCTAAAACAGAAATAATTCCTTATTCAACGATCTACACAACATGCTTTGAAACTCATGCACTCCTCTCTCCAACAAAATTCAGTCCTCTTTATTATAAAAAGAAGTATTTTTCTTACAAAAATTTTCAGCATATGAGAGCCAAAAAAATGTCCTCTCTCTCTTCTACTCTACCTTTACTTATACATTTACAAAATGACTTTTGGTTATCCATGCCCTTCGGGCTTCCCTAACTCTCCATTTACAAAATTTCATCCTCTAGTGTGCTCACGAGGAAAAAAGGAATAAATACAAAATATTACATAAAATCCTCCACTTGTGAATAAAACAAACAGCCTAAGTGGGCTCAGTTGGTGTCTTAATAAAAACATCCCATGCTTGAGCCTCTTCACTAATGATACGATAGTCAACGGGCTCTAGCACATGTGCAGCTAGTTCATGCTTAGACAATTAGGATTCTATCTCCCTTAATCTCCTTAGGGTTTCCTTCATTTGGGAGATTTTCTCCTTATACTGATCAATATCCTCAACCAATTTTCCAACATTATATGCATTGGCGAGAGATGATGCTACACTTGCCATCAAAAGGAGTTTAGGATATTTATTCATCCCATGCAAAATTGTGTTCTCTGTTACCATAATCTATACAAAGTTATCTCCTACGTCCACCCTTTTCTCTGATCTCATCATAGTCAAAGTTATCTCCTACGTCCACCCTTTTCTCTGATCTCATCATAGTCCTCTTCTTGTTTTTATCAAAGAAAATCGTATCGAGGTCGGCCACAGCCTACTCATAGGATGGAATGAAAGGTATTAATTCAAGATCTACCGAGGGAGAAGGATTCCCAGCCACTATGCTACTTGATGGGACAAATGAATCCACGGGATTATCATGGGCCTGCCCCTGCTCTAGATTTTCCCAATCTTGGTCCTCCTCCTACTTTCACTTAAGTTCTTCGGCTGCTTTTTTTGCTACTTCTCTGGTTTGATCAACCACTTCCTTTTGTATTCTTTCACTCTCCTCCCTCTACCTCTGCTCTTCTTCTATCTTCTGTCATTGTGCCTCCTCTTCTAATCACTGCTCTGCTTCATGTAACAATCTACGGGATTCCTCTTCCCTTTCTTCGCAACTTCTTCTCTTTCTTTTGTTGTTCAAAAATACTGTTACTACTTCCTTTTCCTCCCACATTCATTATTTTCTTCTTGAATCTTCTTCTTAATGTTGTCATGCTGCAGGCATTGTGGTATATCTCTTCATCTGTATCCCAGTAATTTGTGTATTCAAAATGCACTCCTACTGACGCACAATAATTCACATTCTTATGTGTTGAATCATTTCTGTGAAAATTTTTCTCTCCAAAATGAAAGTTCTCTAATTCTTTCACAAATTTTGGTGCACTGAAGACCTTGGTAAACTTATAACTACATATGTAGAAATGGAGTGGTGAGTGTACAACCTTCTTCATATCAAATAAGAAATTTCTGATCCCATCTATGTAGAGTTGCCTCACCACTTCTTTATGAATAACATAGTAAGTAGCATACTTTGGCAATAAGGAAGGGGATTTAAATCATCTGTACATTCTTAATTATAGACCCTCCTCTAAGAAGTAATAAACCCCATTATCACTCACCATATCCAATGCTTTTTCAGACATGCAATTGCATTCTGTGAGGAAGATTAGCTTGTAAAGTGGCACTAAGAAATATTCACGGATACTCTTCTAGAAACTATAGTACTTGTGTGCCTAGAAGATCTGATATGAAGAATATACAAGGGTCTTGGTCTTATCGCATTTTCAATTTAGTGTTGGGAACTGGTGGGTGCAGAAAATGAAATCAATTAGGAAAGAGCTCATATAAAACTTTGACTTCCTCTAAATCAAGCCCCCAAGTGCTGCATTTATGCATTAGGATAAACTATTTGCTACTATATCATCCTAGTTGAAGATGGTACCCTTTGTAGCTACAAAATAAATCACTCGTACCCAACTTATCTTATAAAAATTTCCATTCGCTTGGGCAAAAATTTGGTTTAACATCAAGTATGGGGTACATAAGTTTGCAGTTTCATATTCTCCAGAAGGTTTTGTGTGGAATTTCTTCCCATGAACCATCATTTTCCTTACACAATCGAAAACATCCAAGTCTAACTCCTTCATCCACTTTTTTGTCAGATAGATCTGAGGTGTAGGTAGCTTACATGCTTGAGCTACATATGCCGGGATGTAGGTAGAAAAACCTTGTCCAATAATGTTTGACAAAATCATCTTAGTTGTATCTACCCTTGGAAGAATCCAATCGATTACCTCAGCACATGGAAAGAGTTCGAGACGTATAGACACCTTCATGATAGATGACTTCCTTATATTTTCATATATTGGTATATCTTCTAAACCCGTATCTAGGATAGCCTGGTCCTTGATCATCTGATAGATTTGACCCCATCTGAATTCGGGCTCTACTCTAGTGAAAGATTTAGTATCTTCGTAGATAATCTCCAGCTTTGTTATGATTTCCACCTCTGGATCATCCCCTATAGTATGGACCTTGTTCTTTCCCTTTTAGGCATGGTGCTATACAAAAATTGAGGCTGTCAAACACCAAACAATGTCTTAGATCCATTTCAATCTCCTAATATGCATGCATGATAAATATAACAACTAAATCTAAGATTAAAAACGACCAAAATTAGCATGAGGTCATGTTTAACCAAAACGCTTTACCACTTCATCTTGAAACATTTCAACAAACTTTGTGACACTAGGGAAAACAGCCTATGGCTACTTCAACACACCACATCAAAACCAGGATACAACTACATAGAGATGAGTAATCGGCCTTTCATGCACTAGGCTTAAAACGACAAATACCCTTGGTTTAATTCAGAAGATTCCCTAAAAATTGTGACTAGATAGCAAAGATCCTTTCCATTCAAACCAAAGGGATATCCCTCTGTGGCTCAAAACTTCAATAATGATGAGTTTAAAATGGATCTAGGCAGAGAAACTTCCCCGACCTACCCTGACGAATGGTGATACCATTTCTTCTCACACCTTGATAAAATGAACAAGGAGTGGTGCAAACAGTGAAACACTTGCCTGTTCATGGCCCTGCTACTGAAAAAAACTGACATAATATCCCCCATGAGGAATGAAGAGAGGATAAGTGGTGTGGGGCAGGTAAGGGAACCTCTACGACCCTGCTAGCAAGGAGCAGAGTGACCCAAGATTAATGCACGAAAGAGAAACAATCCTCGAAACCTAAAACGAAAGGAAAAAAACCTCTATGGTCTTGGGATATATATATTTTCTAAGGATAGGAAAACCTAATCCATTAAGACTAAAACAATATTCCCCATAAAAAAAACGTCAAAAACATGACTAGGCAAGGATTCAAATCCTACCCGGTGACAACAAATTGGCTGATGGTGAGTGCAAAACTTGTGCTTCTGGCGTAATCCACATAGCGGTTGACAACTCCAATAGGAATGAGGGCGATCGCTCCAAACGGAAAAAAAAGGTAACCGTAAAACAAACCCTTGGAGGCGTAAATAGACAAAGATAGGAAGGGTAATTAATGGCCCACAAGTGAAACACCGTTGGTGCCAAAGTTACAAAACCTCATTGGCAATCCACCACATTGGCAACCAACTATGAGTGCAATCAATGGATTCAAGTGGAAGCTTGGGATAAATCCAACGTTCATCAGATGGACAGAGAATTTCCTTGCTTGGAAGATATTATGATCCCGCAGTGGCAAGGAATCAAACTACATCAATGGCTAATACTTTGTTCATCCATGCGGTATCGGCTGAACCCTCGGGAAGATATCATTTGCAAGCATATGGGCATTCGACAACATCGACAAATATCCCCGAAGCGGCCCATCGAAAACCTTATGAAAAGTTTTCGACACCGCGGGAAGATAAGGAGAAGAAAATAATTTCAATGCCGCCGACAAGTTTCATCAAGAAGACCCAATGCATAGGAGAGGCTATCAATAAGCCATCGGAACAAACTTGGAATTTTTCTCCAATAACATCGGCTCTAGAGACCATAGTCTATCCGACGAATCGAAAAACTAGTGTGATTTTTTTGAAAGAGACAAAGGATGCAAAGGATCGGTAGGTTTAAAGAGAAGCTCCTCTACTACATCGGCTCAACTTCAACGAGTTCATCTGATATGATGGGTGGAAAAACTGAGTTCCAACCTAAGAATTTTTTCAATTTGTGAACAAAAACTAAGTTAGGGAAAGGGTCTTTAGAGGGAAAAGGTAGTCTAGGAAAGCTTAGAAACTAGAAAACAAAGGGGGACCCTGAAACATGAATTTTTTTTTGGGTGGTGGTTGCAGCAGCAACAATTAGCGATTGGCTGGTGAACACAGATCTCTTGAAAAACTAACTTTTGAAACCAAAAACTGCTTTATGGCATTTTGTTAAACCAACTCATCCCAATTCTTTTCAAGATTTATTTAAAAATCCAGACCTTTCTAGCAATGCAAAATTCAGAACTTAACATTGATTGTAGTCCAATAGGGTAAGGTAACCAGTTTGTCAAAGTCTCTATCACTCTTCTAAGGCCAAAATATGAGGTTCATTTACCTCTGCATTTGATTACTTTCAGCTAAGACACTACATGATCGTAAAAGAGTGTGGACAGGCATATTCATTTGTTCCTCATTCCCATGCCTTTTGCATTCTTTTGATGCTTTCATACCTTTGTATTTTGAGTCTTCCCAAATTTATTCTTTTGCATTTGATATTTGATTTAGGTTATTCCATCCATGGTGTCCTTTTGTATGAGTGATAATTGGTTTCAGCTAATGGACGGAGAATAACCTCAGAGCAATCCAATTTTCTTACCAATTTGTGTTTAGTATGTCCTTTTGATACATACTTTATTTCTAGGAAATTTCAACTCTTTAAGCCTTTTGAATTTAATTTGTGGCATGGGATTATTTTGGATACCATACACCTGTCCGTCATGCTTCCTTTATGTGGGTCCTTTTCTACAAGCTTCCTAGGACATATATTAATTTTAAGTGGATGGAGCCCCAAAAT
Source organism: Pseudotsuga menziesii (assembly GCA_001517045.1). Taxonomy (NCBI): domain Eukaryota; kingdom Viridiplantae; phylum Streptophyta; class Pinopsida; order Pinales; family Pinaceae; genus Pseudotsuga; species Pseudotsuga menziesii. The sequence continues at coordinate 474,184 of LPNX010821511.1, read as the reverse complement.
AGTATTCTAGACTTCTCTAACCTCGGTTATTTAATAGGGTTTAAAAGTAGGACTTCAATGTGTTCATAAAATAACTTCCTTTCAAATAGTCTATCAAATTAAAGAATCTTGTCACAATAAATTTTGACATAGATAAATCCAATGAGAAGTTCTTTGGTTTAACATGTTGGCAGTTTTTCCAAATCTCGATCCCCCCCAAGCACCAAAAGCTGAGCTGGCTTATTTGAAATGAAACTAAAATAAATCAAAGATCTGAAATGGATCAAATGCAAAGAAACACAAATAACTAAAATAAATCAAGCAGAAGAAAAAGGTTTATTTATGTACAAAATACCTCTAATGAATTAAGTAAAGTAAGGTTTGATAACCAAACCATTGACAGGAAGATTCTCTTCCCACCCCTGTAAATCATGTAAATTATATGTTGAGGGGGGCAATCCATAGATGTTGAAACTTAGTATGCTTTCCATTTTCATCATGTAGGTGATCCCACTTTAAAACCAAATCTCCCACTTCAACCCTTCCCTTCCCAAACATGTGTTTGTTAAACCACCTTTTAACAATCTCCTGCTGGTGCTTAAACCTCTCTTTAGATTTGAGCCTAGACTCTTCTAACTTCACTAGGGTATTAATTCTAGCTTGTGAAACTTCACTACCAGACCCTTGAGACACTTGGGATAATTGAGAAGATGGCAACAAAATGTTCAGAGGTAAAATGGATTCCTTTCCATAAACTAAGGTATAAGGTGACACGCCTAAGGAATTCTTGGGTGTGACAGTATCATCCCAGAGTGCATTTGGAAGAGCTACATGCCAGCTTCTCTGATTTATAATGACAATTTTCTTTAAAATTATAATGAAATTTGTATTAGTCGATTGAGATAATTAGTTACCTAGTGGGTAATAGTTAGTAGAATAATGTAATTTCATTCCTTTCTCATTAGAAAATTCAGTAAGTTTAATTGACGAAAAGTAAGATGCATTATAAAAAAATAGGGAAATTGTGTTGAATTTTCATATGCTTAGCTAAGACATCAGTATATAATTTCATTTTTCATAACAAAATAATATAAATAGGATCAGTGAAAGAAATAGTATCACAAGAACAACACAGATTTATCTTGGGAAAACCCAGCAAAAGCTTCCTCAATATAGATGCCCCAAAAAGGTAAAAAGGTAAAAGCAACAAGGAGATCAAAAACCTGATCCTCCTCCTTCTCCAGCTACTTCTCTCATCCACAAGTGTGCTACTCAAGTGAGAGTGTGTGTTACAAATGAGGAGCACTACACCTCTATTTATATTCATCCGTTCACTTAAGTTAACTCATCTGTCATGTAGGCTCGAGTTAATCATGTAGGCTCGAGTTAATCATGTAGGCTCGAGTTACCACACTGGGGTGCTAATGACCCACCTTTACAATTAGAGGAGACTGCCTCATGACTCTTATTAGTTCTTCAGATTAGGAGCATCGGGGTACAAATTAATACAAGTGGTTCTCCCGGTAGGACCATCGGGGACCACAAAGAAATTCATATAGAATATTCTTCAAAGTTACAATATTTCAACACTCCCCCTTAACGAGAAGGGTATTCTATAACAACATCAACAACAACAATAATAGGAGAGAGATAGAGGAAATCATCAACATCATCAAGGTGATACATCTATAAATCATTGGAATCTTTTCAACATCATGTAGTCTTCATCTTCAATCTTTAGTCTTCAGCATCATCAGTAATTTGACCGCTTCGATCAGCAACATCTTCAGCATCTTGACTCTTCAATCAGCAGCAACATCTTCAGCACTTTGACCTTTCGATCAGCAACATCATCTTCAACACTTTGACCTTTCGATTAGCAACATCATCTTCAACACTTTGACCTTTCAATCAGCAACGTATTCTTCAGCACTTTGGCCTTTCGATCAGCAACAACATCATCATCATATTCTGATCTTTCGATCAGAAACATCATCAAAAAATCAACATCATCATCATCAAAATATCAGCATCAAAATATCATCATCATCATACTTTGATCTTTCAATTAGAATCATCATTATCATCAGCCTCTGATCTTTCGATCAGAAACATCATCAACCGAACATCATCATACTCTAACATCAACTCATCATCATATTCTGATCTGTCATCATCATCATACTTTGATAATATGGCATCATCATCATCACATTCTGATCTTTCGATCAGAAACATCATCATCATCATCGCATTCTGATCTTTCAATCAGAAAACATCATCATCATTGGCAACATCATAATCATAACCAACTTCTGATCTTCCGATCAGAAAACATCATCATCATCATATTCTAATCTTTCGATCAGAGAACATCATCATCC
>LPNX010821511.1:455746-467015 GCA_001517045.1 Pseudotsuga menziesii | reverse complement strand
CCAGCAATATCAGTATATCACGATACCAGCAATAAACCGATTTACCAGCAATAAACCAGCAATAAACCAGCAATAAACCGATTTACAAAGGAACCAGACATGATCAGTCTCCACGCAGCATCAACTCCACGCACCAAGTTATATAATCTCCAAGAGCATGTATATTATCTCCACGCTCAGCCTCTGGCAGATCGCAGTTTCAATGCAGTATTGTATCACGCCTCCACGCAGCAAATGTATCACGCAGCATATAAATGATATCAGCAGTAAATTATATCAATAAGAAATTGTATATAAATGGATACCAGCATATAAATTGTATCAGACACGCAGATGTATCACAGTCTCTACGTAGCAGATGTATCACGCCTCCACAACGGCGCCAGCAGTAAATTTACCAGCAATAAATTGTATCAGACATGCAAATGTATCACAGTCTCCACGCAGCAGATGTATCACGCCTCTCCAAATCAACACGCTGCAGCATAAACCACCGTAACAAAAACTTACAGCGTGGAAGAATTAGGGTTTGCAGCAGAGAATCACCTTAACATAAACGCACATAATGAATGCACGCAGGGGCAGACTGGCAGGCAGTCTGGCAGCCAGGAGGGCGCAGAAAATGCAGCAGGAGTTATGGCAGACAACCTGCTCTGATACCACTTGTTGGTAATAACTCCCGATTCGTTAATCTATTCATGGCTAAGCATTCATTTATACATTCATGTGACGGTTTATTTCACCTTCCGTCCAGCCTTTTCGGCTTCCAACTATTCCTATTTATTTATTTACAATATTATAATCCCTAACGGATTATATTCTAACAATTAGCAACATCATCATCATCATATTCTGATCTTTTAATCAGAGAACATCATCATCAGCAACAACTTCTGATCTTTCGATTAGAGAACATCATCATCAGCAGCAACATCTGATCTTTCGATCAGTACGTCATCATCATCATTAGCTACAACCTACAATCCACAACTCAAAGACAAAAAGTCTTTGGATCACTTTTGGACTTGAAATCCAAGGATGATACAATCCCACCACATTCTTGACAACCGAAGTTACCGGATTGATTACGGGAGAATCAGTCCCTATCACTTTAGGACTAAGTCTAAGGACGATGCAATCCTACCACATTCTCAAGGACCGAAGCCATCGGACTGATTACGGGAGAATCAGTCTCTATCACTTTAGGACTATGTCCAAGGATGATGCAATCCTACTACATTCTCGAGGACTGAAGCCACCGGATTTATTACGGGAGAATCAGTCCCTATCACTTTAGGACTATGTCCAAGGATGATGCAATCCTACCACATTCTCAAGGACTGAAGCCACCAGATTGATTATGGGAGAATCAGTCCCTATCACTTTAGGACTATGTCCAAGGATGATGCAATCCTACCACATTCTCGAGGACCGAAGCCACCAGATTGATTACGGGAGAATGAGTCCCTATCACTTTAGGATGATGTCCAAGGATGATGAAATCCTACCACATTCTCGAGGACCGAGGTCACCGGATCTATTATGGACAGATGTCCCAGGATGATACAATCCCTCTTCATTCTCGAAGACCAAGGTCTCAGGATCACTTTAGGGAAAGTGCCCAAGGATGATACAATCCCACCATGTTCTTGAGGACCGAGGTCACTGGATCTATTGTGGACAGATGTCCTGGGATGATAAAATCCCTCTTCATTCTCAAGGACCGAGGTCTCCGGATCACTTTAGGGAAAATGCCCAGGGATGATACAATCCCACTGCAACATCTCTACTCCCCCTTTCGAGGAAGGTCTTTCCAAACAACACCAAGCTTGTCTCGAAAGTGTTCGAACTCTACTTGAGGCAGAGGATTCGTCAGTACATCATCATCCAAACCATCATCATCTACATCTTCAGTATGTGAATAGTGAAAGCATAATCATCTATATCTTTAGTATAGAAATATTGAAAGCATCATCATCTCTATATTTAGTATAGAAATACGAAATCACCATCATATGCATCTACAGTATGTAAATACTGAAATATCATCTATATATTTAGTATGGGAATATTGAAATCATCATCATTTATATCTTCAGTATGGGAATACTGAAATCATCATTATCTATATCTTCAGTATGGGAATACTGAAACATCATCATCTCTGTATTCAGTATAGAAACACTGAATCACCATCATCTGCATCTACAGTATCATCATCTGCATCTTATCTTGTATGTAGAAATACCATATTTCTATGTGTTACGTCGGAACACAGGGTTCTTTGTCATCACAACTATGGTTATCACATAGAATCATTGTAGTATCCATCTTCAGGTCAAAGAGACCTGATATCATCTTCTAAAGCCATATGGCTTCACAACTTAGTAGAGCAATCTGCTATGTATTTTGCTTCAACCGTGCTAAGAGAAACACTGGACTGTTTCCCGCTAAACCATGAACTCATAGCAGACCTCAAACAAAAGCATCTACCTGATGTGCTTTTCCTGTCTAAGATACTTCCAGCCCAATCTGCATCTGTGTAGTCATACAATCTATACTCATGGCTACCATCATAGTATAGACCAAAGTCTACAGTCCCTTTCAGATATCTCATCACATGTTTTGCAGCTACTAAGTGAACCCGTATTGGTTGAACAAGATATTGACTTAAGGTGTTTACTCAAAACAAATGTCTGGTCTAGTATTTTTCAAGTACATCAATGACCCAATGATCTGTCTGTAGTGAGTCACATCCACTAACTCTGATGAGTCATCAGCTGACAGCTTCAGGTTGGAGTCCATGGGTGTGGCCATGGCTTTGCATTTCAACATATTGAATCTCTTCAATATCTCTACTGCATACTTTCCCTGGTTGAGAAATATTCCTTCTGAACTTTTCCATACTTACAGACCTATGAAATAATGCATTAACCCAAGGTCTTTCATATCAAATTCTTCTGCTAGTTTCTTTTTTCTTTCCATGATCTATTTCTCATTCCGTATCAAGAATAAGTCATCCACATATAATAACAAGATGACAGGTTCATCTTCTACAACCTTGTAGTAAATGTTAGGATCAACTTTACTCTTGGCAAGGCCCATGCTCGTAAGGAAACTATATATTCTTCCATACCAAGCTCTGGGAGCTTGCTTCAGGCCATAGAGGGCCTTCTTCAACTTGCATATGTGATTCCATCTGTCTTCAACTTCAAATCCTTGTGACTATTCAATGTAAAACTCTTCCTCAATAATTCCATTAAGGAAGGCTTGTCTTTACTTCATCATGGAAGAAACTACCATGATAGTTCTAAAGGAAGTGTACCTTACTTCTTGGAGTAAGTGTCTCTTCAGAATTAATTCTCTCTTTCTGATAGAAACCTCTAGCCACAAGTCTTTCCTTACTTCTATCATCAACATATTTTATCTTGCAAATCCATTTGGAAGATACCACATTCTTTCTTTCTAGTTTGAGTACTATATCCAAACATCATTCTAGTATTCTTTCATCATAACATCTTCCATGAGTTCATCTTGTCAGGTCATCAACATATCCTAGTCTTCTGCATTCAACCTTGAAGGTTGGAACCCACTTTACTCTTGGTAAAGTCTCGATCCATCACAAAGCTATCCATCATGTCGTACCATGTCGAACTTAGATATCTTCTATAGTTACTCCCCCTAAAGTGGAGTATCATCTTCCCTCTTCATTCTGTACAGGTGGTTCTATGATTGATATATACTGGTCAATAGAGTATGTCATGCCATAGTCTATTCTTTTTTAGGCAAATCACGAACCTTGCTTTGTACACTTGTTCTTGTGGATCCATATGGAGGATACTATGTACTTCCCTTTATGTCTCGAAATCATATTGTATACATCATTCCCCATGATCAACTGTTATTCTTTGATCATAGCTTATTTCATAGCATTCTTTTCTTCATCTTGAGTTATCTCTTGTACCCAAGGTGCTCTTCATCCTTCAAGGTGGATCTACCGCTCTCTAAAGCTATTTCTTCCGTCATGGTGTCTCTAACCTTGGGAGCTTTGGATTTTATTGCAGTGAATCTTGAATTGTCATCACTTGTTCTTCAGAACAAGTCTCATTCTTCTTGTAGGAGGTTGTACAAGACCTTCCCTACAATTCAAAAGCATGTTGGCTATCATGGGCAGACCCGATTTTACTGTATTTAACCAACAACACCCCTAGCTCACTGGCCCTTTTGGCGACAGACCGCGAAGCAGCCTAAAGTCTCACCTGAAGTGATTCTAATGGGTTGGCCAAGGACTCAAGCATCTTGGACCAGGTTCTGTGGCAGCCTACGTGTGAATTGCAGCTCTATTAGCTGCAAGGCCTCTTTCTTTGCGCGTCGTGCGACCCCTCTGCTCGCGTCATGCGATCTCCTCGTCTCGCAGCTCTTCTAACCGCGAGATCTTTCTCTTCCTGTTGCGTGGTCCCTTTCCACATTGTGCAACTTCCACTGACTCGCGATGACCCCAGCCTTATCGCCTCGCCGCACACCAGTCGACACGTAACTTCCTCTCCAACACAAAGTCCTTAACCTACGGTATCGCGCACCGCAGCTCCTCTGCCGGTGTGGTATCGCCTCCCTGCGATATCCTACTCCTGCGGCTCAGCGCACTTAGCATGGTTCATGTCGACTTGCAGGACTCAACATACCAGACTGTTTAACACTGCGACTAGTGACTATTCAAGCAAAGCATAAATGAACCCGCATACAACATGCCAAACACTTCAACTTATGTTATCCTTCTATGTTACTATGAACTGAACGAAGCAATCATACATTCAACTGTAAACAAGACTCATATAATAACTAATAGATGCAACAAATAATCACAACACATGAATCAATCGCATAACACTTGATTTTAATGTGGTTCGCTTCCAGGATGGAAGTTACATCCACAGAACTGTGTTTCTATTATAGCTCAGGGGAAGGTAAACACAGTTCTGCTACACCGCATATGCAGCTCAAGATCTTCTCTCTTAGATCTCTTTTCTATCTCTATATTGTCTCTCTTACAATATACTCTTCTCTCTCTATCGATCCCTGAGGATCGTTACATGCATGCTCTATGAGCCAGCTACTGGTTACAGTAAGATACTATCTCTAATACAGAAACAGAGCTCAACTCTATTACAATACAAGGTCGCTGCGAGCTAACAGACTTGATGGATAACTATCTAGCTGGATGGCTTTAAATCCTCAAAATGCCAACTTGCCAACATTTTACAATACAAAATACATCCCTTTATAGGCGGCCCAAAGGTCTCGCCATTACAACACTGTGGGCCTGTCCCAACAGTAACCCAAACCCTAACTAGTGACAGTCAGTGTATCTGTACTTTGAGGTAGCCGCTATCCATCACACCACAGCTCTCTGCAGTCTTCCATGCTTCCCGACGCTGACCATGGGTACTATGCACCGCTTCCTTTCACTACAGCTTCCTGCAGTCTTCCATGCTTCCCAGCGCTGACCATGGGTACTGGCGCTGCTTCCCTAGCTGCCCTTTATCTTCAATAACTCAGCCTCGTTGCTCCTTTTCCTTTATGAGGGTAGCTGAACCCTCCTGTCTTCTGCCGCTGCCTTCAATGCAGTGGGTGAGCTCTCTCTTCTCAGCCGCTCAGGTACCGTCATCTTCCTTGACTTCTTTGTCTTCTACGTCATGGTTTTCGGCTCTGATCTGTAGCTAGAAACCTGCTACAGTGTCGTAGCTCTGCCTCTTGTATCTCTGCCAAAACTATCTATCCGTCAAAATAACAGCTTCTTTTGTAGCTGCGGTTGCTTACTCCAACAGTCCCCTAACAATTACTTGTGGCTCGTCCCCGAGCCACTACCAATGGGCTTCTCCTGTTGTAGCTTCTCCTTGGCTTCCTGCGAAGTCCGTTGCAACTTGTCGTGAAGTCCTGTGACTTCTTTCTGCATCACCTTGACACGCTCTCGTGCTGAGTCAAGCAAAGCTTGACTAATACTGGCGTCTTCTGTTGCGTCAATTTCCTCTCTGGTGGTAGTGAACTCCCTCACTTTCTGCTCAACCGTATCAACTAACTCAGTGATTTGCTCCTGATAGGGTTGAAGCAGGTCATTGCTATGGATCTCCTTTGTTCTTAATCGCTGCACTTCCTACTGCAAGCGGTTCATCTCCTTTGTCTTCCTCATCTTCTGAAGAGCCGCTAAGCTCTTAATTTCTTCTTTCATTGCCACCGTGGTATTTTCTATTTGCTGAATATTTTGTTGGATTTCTACTTTCTCAGGCGGCTGATCCAAGTCTGACCATGTGTCCTTCACATCATTTAGTACTGACAGTGCCTCGTCGATGCAAGACTGCATCTGTGCAGAAGCAAGTCGAAAGGCCTCTACTCTCGCTTGCTTGTCTTCCTGGGAAGTGTCTCGTGCACGAGCCTCAAGCTCCTTGATCTATGCTTTGTGGTATTCCTCCATCTTGGCCATTTCTTCTGCCATCCTAGCTACTGTTTCCTCCAGAGCCTTTGCTCTGTCTGCAACTCTTATTACCTTCTGTGGAAGAGGTAAGGCAAACTCAATGTGACATTGGGGTAACTCCAATGTGATGCTTTGCAGAACTTGAGAAAGATCTTGTTCTCGTTCTTCATATGTTCGTACTTCATCTTCCTTTTTCTGAAAGCTGGTGGCGAGTGCTGCATTCTTCTGTATCAACTGCGTATTTTCTTCATAAGTCGCAAGCTCTCTACCTCTTAGCTCTGCGCTCAGCTGCTGCTGGATCATCTGCAACTGATCAATGTGAAAATCTGCGAGGTTAACCTCAACAGGTTGCCTAAACTATACTGGTGGATCTGTCATCGACGCAGGGAATCTGATGCTCCCTGGTGGAATCAAAACTGTGTTGAGACGACCCTTCACTAGGATCTCCTCACGGGAAATCGACTGTTTCAAACTTTCTCCTACTGGCGCCTTTCTTAACTGAGTGTGGATTATGGCAGTTTTCTCAGTCAATGTTTTCAACTCGCCCAGCTACAGGTTTATGGCCCCCTGCAGCTTTCCATGCGATGCTTGCATCACCTGAAATGTGTGGTTCATTCTGTCCCCTATTCTTACTGCAATTTTCTCATAGTCATCAGCTGTAAATTTAATCTCCCCACTTGGCTTTGTAACCTTTTGTTTTTTCTTCAAGGGCTCCTCCTTTGATGTATCCTCTGCATCCTGTGTCTGGGTTTCTGCTATGTCTTTGCCCTTGTCTACTGGGTCTGTCTGTGCAGTACCTGTTTGTAGAGGTGTGGTATCCTTGTACTCTCGCTTCCATTGGGCATCAAAGTCTTTGATGATTCCTTCAATATCCTGCGCTGTCATCCTGAACCAGCCAGGGGCCCAATCATCCCTTTGAGTCCTCTTTGGTCTCAGGTGGATTCTATGGCGGTCCACCATAAAATTAAGCCGAGCATCATATGTGTCTACAACCTCCTTGCTGATCCTTGGTACTTCTAGGATGAATTTCTTCAGCAGCGTATAGTATTCATAGAATACTATCACATTGAGCTTTTTCTTTTCTGGTTGGTTAGTCTCCCACAGGTTTGTATAGCGCACCCCTCTGGGCTCACCGCTTGCTAGCTACCTAAATTGGGTATGGGGCAGTTCCTTCCATCCTACAAATGCACAGAGTATAATCAACCATGAAAAATGAAAATGGTGGCCGACCTCATCCTGTGCCGCCAAACAATCTACCTGAAACATATTTAACAAAAATAAAGACCAGTTGAAATGTTCCCCCTCTGCAACCTGTATATCAAGTTTAATTACAGACCCTGTAACTTCCTTGGGATGGACCTTAGTTAACAGTCTGCCTGCAAGAAGACTAGCTGTAAATATGAGTGTTTTGTCTGATATGCTTGCAATATCGTAAGCCCGCCCTCCTCTCTATAGTTGGTACTTGGCAACTAGAGTGGGTGATATCTTGGGTTCCTTGGTCTTTCTTGTTGTATCTATCGTCGGGTGCTAACCAGTCTTGGACAGTCCGGTGATGCGATGTATGAGGTCGACATTCAGGTCGACCTTGTTATCGAGCCAAAGGCAACCTCCATGTAAACAAGACAGCAAGATGTGCACCACAGCATTAACCTCTATGCCGCATCCGAAATGTGGTAGTCTCAACAGATTGAGCAGGCCTGAGTGCTCAAGAATCTGAACATGGTCCATGGGAATATAGTCGTCTGCACCTGTCCTTGGGTTCTTCTGAATTGCAAGGTACTGGTTCGGCTAGAACTGGGGATATGTCTTAGCATCGGCCAGGTTATAATCTATGAATCTAGCAATAGCTGCATAACCTAATAGGTCTCCATCTTCCTTTACTCGAGAATCAATCTGTGGTATGGGAACAGGAAACTTACCACTCTTGGGAATTTTTACTTCTGGTGCGTCTTCAACTCGTGGCATAACGTAGTCTGCTGCATTATGAACTTCTTCCTCCAACTCCGAACCGGCTTCTTCTACTATCTGAGAATGGCTCCTCGTCTGTGGTGGCTATCTGGCCTGTGATGAACTTGTCTGGGAACCCTTAGGTGGTGTCGTCATAATACCTCTAAGGCCGTCATGCTCGAACCTTCTCAAAATGTCTTCTAAAGGTTCCTCCTTGGATAGAACCCACTTGGTGGAATATCCTGGGCGTGCAATGGCTTCAAACTCTGGGAGTCACAGCACTCGGTAACGGGGTGAACTCTGCACAGGAAACTCTTAACAGCTTATTCTATAGCTCTCGGGATTTTGCAAGTGTAACCCTCTCAAATGAACAATTTATGCTTTTATGCCGAAGGCAACAATCCCGGACGCAGCAGTCATCTAGACTGAACCTGTCGGTCATAATGATTACCTGGACGAGACCACACCCATCATCCGATCCACAATAAATGCTGAAATCTGATCACGTTTCCCTCGAAGCGTGTGTGTACAGGCGTCGGTCTCGTCAAATATTTTCCAAATCTGGAAACTTAATTATGCTGCTGCCAAATCTATGGTAAGGTATACTGGTCATCTCTTCATTAACTTCCTGTCAGAAGGTGACTTGACTGGTCCTCTGTCGGTTGCAAAACTGGGTACGTGGCATGAGGAAACATCGCATTGCAGCGCTGAAGCACCGCATCACCTGCGCAAATAAACAAGCATTTCGCAAGCCACTGATAACTTACACAAAATGAACCGACCTTATGCGATTCCTCATACTTATAATACCTGCCAGTGTAGACTAATTCCCGGTGCGATGCCTCCTTTCAACTACACTGGACATCTGCACCACCATAAACTAGATAAGCTAGGGCTGAGAGGTGGGGTGGCTATCACTATAGAGCTTAAGCCTACTGCCATTAATCCATGTGGGAAGAAGCTCCCCATTCAGCTGGCTGAGCTGAATGGTACCTCCCTCCGTAACTTGCTGTATCTGATATGGCCCCAGCCAATGCGTCTTGAACTTCCCTGGAAACTTAATGAATTTACTATCATAGAGGAGTACTAGGTCTCCAATCTAGAAATTCTTACTCTTAATGTGTCTGTCGTGCCAAGCTTTTTCTCGTTCCTTCTGTACTTTCTGATGGAATCCAGCGATGAATCTGTCTTCCTCTAAGGTGAGCAGCTGTGCTAGCATTTCCTCCACTATGTCTGTATCAGTCATCCCGATAATCTGAGTGATTCTTAAACTGGGAAGGATATACTCCATAGGCATAACAGCCTCTTTTCCATACACCAAGCTGAAAGGTGTATGTCCTGTAAGTTTCTTGCATGTGGTCCTATACGCCCATAATACAACGTTAACTCTGAGGTCCCAATCATTCCTTTGGTTGTTGCAGATCTTAGTAAGAGCGTTTTCTAAAATCTTATTAAAGGCCTCCACCATACCGTTAGCCTGTGGGTGGTAGGGAGTGCTCTTATGGTGCTGAATATGGAATTCTTCTGTCAAGGCCTCAATGGTGCGGTTCAAGAAATGTGTACCTTGGTCGCTCATCAAAATTACAGGGTATCCAAATCTACTCATGATGTTCTCAAAAAGGAACTGTGCGGCTGTAGCAGCATCACAATTTCTTACTGCTTTGGCCTCTGCCCATTTGGTGAGGTACTCTGTTCCAGTGATAATATATCTCGCGCCAGTGCGCTTTCCTGGTGGGTTGATAGGACCCACAAAGTCTATAGCCCATTTGTCAAATGTGCGCAGCGTAACCTGTGGTCGTAGCGGCATTTCATTGCCTCGCGAGGGTTTTCCTAACCTCTGGCAGATATCGCAGCATCTACAAAAGTCCTTGGTGTCCTTATGCAATGTAGGCCACCATAATCCTGACTCTAGGATTTTCTGTGCAGTCGGCTTTCCTGCGAAATGACCTCATGCGGTTCCTGAATGTGCCTCTCTGATAATAGCGTCTTTCTCATGCGGCATCACACATCTGCGCAACACTTCATCCGGTCCTAACTTGTATAGGTGTCCTGCGATTAGGGTGAAATCTACTGCTTTAACAACCAACTGCTTCTTTTGCTGCTTAGTGAACTCATCAGGAGCTAATCCTATAGCGAGAAAGTAAATAATATCAGCATAGTAGTCGTTTGCGATCTGGATAGAAAACAACTGCGCATCTGGAAAATTGTCCTCTAGGTTACTTGTCTCTTCTCCTGAGTCTATCCGCGATAGATGATCGGGTCCAGCATTCAATCTTCCTGGTTTAACAATGATTTCAAAATCATACTCCTGAAAGAGGAGTAACCATCTGCAGATTCTCCCCCCTAACACTGGCTTATTGACCAGATACTTCAATGCGGAGTGGTCAGTAAACATCTTGAATGAGGCACCCAATAGGTAGTGCCTGAACTTCTGCAGCGCATACACCATAGCTAAGCCTTCTCTTTCTGTCGTGGTGTAGTTCTTTTCTACTGTCGATAGCTTTCTACTAGAGTATGCGATAGGATGATCAATATCCCCTTCTCCTGGTTGCGTTAAGACAACCCCTAGTGTGATGCCAGATGCATCCACATGTACATGAAATGGCTTAGTCCAGTCTGGAAATACTAGGATGGGCGCTGTAACCATCTTTTCTTTAAATGTGTCTAGACTATGCTGACATTCCTCATTCCATAGGAATTTTACATCTTTCTTTAGCAATTTCTCCATTGGTGCTGTAATCTTTGCGTAGCCCTTGATGAACTTTCTGTAATACCCGGTATGACCAAGTACTGTCCTCAGTTGCTTGACTGAGTTGGGTGCTGGAATATTTACAATGATGGAAATATTTGCAG